>LYUA01000122.1:1057173-1090477 GCA_002093875.1 Calopteryx splendens
GACGCCTTTGCAGCCGCCTCACTGAGGAACAGACGCTGCGTAGACTACCTTTCGTCTGCTTTCCTACCCTTCGACCTATCTGGTATGGGTTACCCTACCAGGAGCAATTTCCATGCTCCCGCCAGCACTCCTCCAGGGGTCATCAGAACACACAAGTCCTCCCACAACATCAAGGCTGTAGTCTATGAGGAGGGAAGTTAATCTCAATGTTCGTTGGGAGGAGTCCGCGGCGTTGAATCGATGAGCTGTACATTTTTTTCCGGGTTAGCACCGCGTTCCTAAGCAACTAACTGGAAAAAATTCAGAACCTTGGTTTATGCTCTATATATATTTATATAGTTTATGCTCTATTATAGTTATGTTACATTGGGAAAAAACACGATTTTGATTTTGCGTTTTGTCAATTCACACGTGGCATAAGGAAGGATTCCACATTTCAGGTGATTTTCCAGCAGCAGTTATTTTATGTACAAAACATTCCATCATATCGTACGTGTTCGTTATTAGCATATATTTTCCTTGTAACCTAATCTTGGGACTATTCATGTGGTATGTGATGTCAACTAAAAAATAAAAAATCTTGCATCTATACTGAATCCTTCAAAGTTGATGCATCTAGATATTTTATTTCAAGGCACGATATTATTTCTTCTATAAGCAATAATAATCTCTTCAAGACACTGTGACAAGTTAATCAAGGTACTAGGCTAGGTAATAATTAAGTTCTTCGAATTCAAATACTTTATCATAAACAAACACTGCAAATTGGCGGTTAATAAGTCCCCTGGGTCGAATGAATTTACATTTTCAGTCACTGTCTCAAGTACTTCGCCCATTTTTAAAATTTGAGAGGCAAAACTAGTTGATGACATTTTGCATTGCCTTCAGTTTTATCCGGGTAAAACTCCTTCAGCTTTTCTGCCTGCCATTGTACGAGTTCTACATCTTCGGCTGTCATTGATTTGTCACCTTCAGTTGTCACAGCAACGAACCTGTTTAAAAGTACTCCATTACACATCAAAAATATATTCCACAGTGGTGTTTTCGTGGAGAGAGATCGTCTCCAAAAACTCCGTTATTTTCATATTTCATCGAATTCACGAAAGAACACAGCAACTTATAAAATATCTTATACAGGTATCTGTAATTTAATCATCCGCAATTGAAAAACCCAGAACCGTTGCAGATACCTCTTTCAGCTCATCATTCATGTGATCTGCTATCTCCCTTATTCTATTTGACTCAGTATCAGTATTTCTCGGTACAGATAAATCGCAGAAAAAGTTTTCAGAATAAATGAAATAAAGATTTAAAATTTCAGTTTCCATGAAATCGTCAATAGTACTCAATAATAGTAATAGTACTAATAGTACTCAACACTCAACATAGTACTCAGACATCTTTTAATATTAAAATATCGGGGTGGGGGGCTATAGCCTAGACCTAGGCCCTCCCCCCCTTCCCAGTGCTAAGTGTCTGGTGTACAATCACGAATTTCTAAGTATCGTACATACATTCATGTTTTTTTTAGACTCTTAATTCACCAAATTATGAACAATTTACCATATCTGAAAAAAGAGAGAGAGAGCAATAAGATTCAGCTAAGATCTTTTTTCCTCTTTCAGAACTCTTCCTCTATGTACATCAGTTTTTTTTACTACACCATCTAAGGTTAGACACCGTATACACAAACGCACTTGGAGAAGAAACTCGTCTTTCCTTTCGCGTTCTTCAGCAAATCGGTCAGACACATTCCCCGGTTTCACTTGGATGCCACGATGAACTTTAAGTAGAGCTGCAGGATACATTAGAAATGTGGATAGCACGCCATCCCCCACCTCCCATGGCTGCGCGCTTGAATGAGCATTGCAAAGACTCAATTGTATTCCGCAATTTGAAACACCATGGTTAATAATTTTCTACTTTCTTCATACAGACCTAAGAGTAATGGGGGAAGAGTATTGATTTTTGCGTAAAAAATGGGCTTGGAAATATCCAGGGAAGTTCGTGTTTTAAGGCCTCTGGGAAACGCTCTTTCCATTTTAAAATGCATCTATTTGGCATTTGATGGGCGCTCGGACTGGGAAAATATTGATTTGAACGACAGAGCTGAGGTATTTTATTGCCTAAAAGAAAGATTTTCGATTACCTACATCACGGGGTGCCACTCTCACCTAGTTCCTTTGATTTAAAACTACGGAATTTTATAACACTAAAGCAGAAAATAAAATATTCCTTGCAACTTTTATTTCGAGCAGTGTTTCAAGCAATGCAAAGATTAGGAGATGCTTTTATTTTTCCGCTTTCGTTCGAAAATTCCCTAGCAATTTACATGAAATCATGGGCATTTTTATTACTTTTGTGGGAGACCTTCTCCACGACTTCAGCGCTACTCACGAATTAGTGAGAAGAGGAACGGTGGAAAGAACCCCAGTGTTCGCACACACCTAGAGGAACTTATCTGTCTATCCGTATCCCTCCTACAAGTAGAAATGAAATCAATGCACAAGTACGTGTGTGGTACCATTTTACAATATCGCATCGCAATCCCGCTTATGATTTGATTTTCAATTTCAATTCTTCTATAATCGCGTGCTTGCCATAGTTTGGTTGTGGAAGGCAGGAATTTTCTTGAATTGGAAAGTGATACATTAAATACCAATTGGAAAGAAATTTAGAGAACAATAACGCAAGGATTCTGATTTGATTCCCTAATGGGCTGAAATAGTCAAATTTCATTGAAATCGTTATGTGCTAATGAAAATGGAAGTTTCTGGGAACACTAGGTGATGAATTTACGAGGACGCCTATTTACACAAAGCAAAACACCATTCCTTCATTTGGCTATAATTTTGAATATAACCATTTGGTATAAAAAGGGAGAGGAAATAATTAATGTTGGAAGTACCTAACTAAGTGGTGCCGGGAGAGATCTACCAGTGTCGTCATCCCTAATTCTACGTTGATCGAAACGCCGCGGCGCGCCGCTTCGAATTCTTTTTCTTTCTCGACCGGGCGACACAACCCTGCATTCTTCGAGATTGTGGGGTAAAGGGAATATTTTCAACCGAGGGCGGGTAGCCAGCAATCAAATTCCGTTGCATTAATACGGGCTGGCGTATATTTTTTACTTTCTTCTTCCTTCAGGTTGGATGCTTGGCATAGCTCAGTGGGCATTCACACTTCATGGGCCATTGCTTCTTCGGAAGCAACGGCCAATTCTCGCTGTAAAATTTATATGATTCCAATAAAAATGCTATGTACCTACAGAATGCTTGTTGCATGTGCATAGTAATATTAGCATATAAGTAAATTTAATTCAGGCAATTAGTAGAGTTAAATAGTATCTTATTGTGCATTATTATAACATTGTTTAAGTACCCGAAGGAAAAGGTTAGAAACTATCTTCAAGTAAGCCATCTCATAGTAGAGCACTACGCAAAATATTCCTTTGATAAAACTAAATTTTAAAGGAAACTTTTATATCTTGTTTTTTTTTATAATCCCGATACTGGTTAATTTACCCACTTCCGCAGTTCATGAACCGAAGCTAACGATCACTTAAAACTTAAACAAGAGTTCTATTAGGCCTATTTAGTCTTTTGCTAGCTCACTCAACTTAATTATTGCCATTGGATTCCCAATCTTGCAATCTTGTTAGTTAAAATCAAGACTCACATGGCGAACCTCCCGTACGCAGGAACCGTACTTTGTAGAGTAGACCACAGGTCCCTTATATCCCATTCCTTTTGCCGTTCCACTCGAACTATTAAAAAAATTCATCGTAAGATGTTAATTCAGATAAAATTTTTGTTAGCAGCAATTACAAGAAAATGCCATAGCTAAGACGCTAAATAAAAATAGCCATTCCGGTTTAGGGCTGACCGTGAGGTAAATTCAAAGACTTTTTAACCCATATTATAATTAACTGTCATACAAAGGAAAAATGTTTTATTTGTGATACCCTCTTAATGTAGCCAGTAAACGCAATATTTTACATGAATGAATAAACGGAAAATGTTGAGTTAAAATGACGGAAAAATCATTTCCGAATTGGACAACTAATGACCAAGAAAATGGACCTCAAGCATCGGGTTTGAATACGTGCCGTCAATTTCTTACCTCGGTCCTTAATGCCGTTTGATTCCTGCAACTGATAAAGGAATGATTTTTGTAACTAAATTCATGATTAGCCTTTGTTCGATGTATTTTATTGATTGGGAATATTTTGAATTTTATGCTAAAACCTTCTATGAATGATTCGAAACCAAACTCACTGTCCTTATAAAAATAAATCATCCATCCTTATTAAAATTTGGAAATTTGAGTAATAAAGTAAACACGCATTGAAAGAGGTTTTAAATTCACTAATGTTTTCTAAACCTAAGTTATCGGATATCATATTTTGCATTATTTACGTGATTTCGTACCTGCGAAGATCCTCCGCAACTTCATCTTCCTGTCGATATTCCGACATCGCCCTTAACCCTCAACCAACCCATCCATCGGTGGCACATTCGAGAAGTTCGGAAAAATCGTCCAATTCAAAGGCGTAACTGCCCAACCATTCCACTCACCAGTAATTTCTGCGGCACGGACCGCAAAAGGATGATTAAGAAGATGCAAATGCTTGAAGTTTGCCTGGTACGCAATTATACGATTTTCCCGAGAAAGGGACGGCGGCAAAAAGAGCTACAGTTTGCGCATTGAAAGACTTAACTAAATTAGTCAGTGGGCTATAGAGTGGCTGCATTCGGATACATTGAATTGATTTCTTCAAGGATAATACCTAAACTTCCACTCAAGAGACTAAAATGACATGAGAAAGTCAGACGTTTCCCGCGCAGCCCAGTGAACACCGGCGGTGAAGAGGAAAAGTCGAGTTTTAAATACTATACATATTTATCAATGTTGAGAACTTGTAGCCTTTGTATGTTACTATTGATATCAAATGGTGTAATTACTATTTAATACAAATGTATTTATACCAATCTTATCTTGACGTGCCTTATATCCTGTACAATAATTGTAACATGATCCTTAGGCAAATAAATTATTCTATTCTATACATACAGGTACTATACACCTGTGAATATTCCCTTTTCTATGGATATCAATATTTATGGATCATTGCCAAACATTTTTTCCGTTTGACATTCGCTAGTTCATTCCTGTAAAACTACATGCGCCTTAGTTCAGGCGCGAACGATAAAACACCATGCACAGGAAACCTTCCAACGATATATGTGAGGGACTATTGCGTAGGTTATTGGTGTGAGAGAGTTTCGGTATTCCGAAAATATGTCAAACCGGAGATTATGGACGAAAGATTCCTTCTCTGAAGACCACACAAAGAAGTACAATACATTTATTCATTCAGCGTACATCCACTTCGCTCTGGACAACGATGGAAAGAAATTAAGATCCAACGTTGATCAGGCCAATGCCCGAATCGCAGTCCTCTGTTCGTTAAAGGAGAGCAAAACAATACACAAATGTCACTGCAGCGACACTTTGATCGATATCAAGGAAAATATTTTGTTTTTACTCAGATTATTCGCCATTTTACGAAGTTCTTATTTTTCTCGTCTGCGGGCGTCACCATGCACTTCCGGGCCGTCCTTGATATTATACGTAGGTACAAGGCTTTTCGGGAAAAGGGGATTTCTGCAATTTCATTTCGTTTGTTTCCGGGCGAAGAAGGGTTCAGGAAGAAATCTTTTTCATGGTTTATCGCTAAGTACATTATTTCAGTCGCTACTTAGAATTTCTGGGCGACCGCTGGCCAATAGAGGGAGATTACTATTCTACTTGAGAACGTATAGTGTGACTGATGAACACACAATGCGCCGCCTAATTGCTCTTTTTTTCTTTTTAATAGAAAAAGGTGCCCGTTTGATTGATCGCGCCGCCGATAATTACGTTCGAAGGGGGGGATATGGGGCAATGGGGGCATATGGGGAAATATCTTACGGACCCTAACAAAGGGATGAGGGGAAAGAAAGCCGAAAATGGTCGAACGTGATTTATGGTCGGTCCCTTTACATGTCCTACGAGCAAGTGAGTGCTTTTAAAAACGTTTCTCCACCGCAAAAGCGAATCGGACCGCAGACGTTATCTGTTCGTGGCAAATTTACGTATAACCGCAGAAATTCTCACCGTTGCAACGCCCTTTAAAATGTCATGAAGGAAGAAAACATCTATGAACTACATTGAATGGGTGCTACAGCTTGATTTTACAGGCCACCCCACCTATGGACCGAAAGAAGAGCGCGGTATAGGATTTCAGACCTAGGGTCTATAGGGTCGACGGGAACAAAGAAGCTATGCATCCGAAAGGAAGTATGAGAAACCGTGCGAAGTAAAACATAAGTCCGTGCACTCCTACAATGAGTTTAATAGGCAGGTAGCCAAATATAACGCAATATCAAGGTAAATGGTTCATTTTAGACAAGAATCTGTTTATTCCGTCCAAGCTTAGTTACGCTCGTGTATAAACTGCTCATAATTTTTCTCTAAAATAAGAGAAAATTTGTGTTTTTAGGGATTTATAGACGGCAGTAAAGCTAAATTCCTCAATTATTAACATCTTCAGAAGATAAGCAACGATTAATGTAAACAAGTCCATGATAGTCTCGCGCGGAAGAGAAAGAAGTCTATATCAGTATGGACAGAATCAAAGATAAATACTGACTAATACCACACTTTTATATCATTGCATCGTCGCAGACTATTTGACAGTGTGGTCTCCACCGAATGGTACAACGATGATGCTAGACACGAGGGAAATTTGGAGCCTAGAAATGGCAGACCATTTATTTGTTGTGTAATGTTGATGACCTCGCACCACTGATGTCCTGAATTGACATGAGATGAAAAATCGAAACGAGAAAATTTAACACATTGCAACATATTTTATAATCTCATGGAGATTGCTCTGGGATGCTTCTGTGGTGCGAAATAAAATTGATTTCTGGGCAGCCTGAAAATTATTTTTAAAATCGAGGTGCCAAAGCATGGTCAAATTACAGGTTTGAAGACAAAATTCATGGCCAACTCCTGGGCTAAGTGGCTGCCTTGTTATGCTGCAATAGATCACGAAAACGCAATTACCATTCGTCAAATTCCACGCTATGGAATCAAACATAACACGACATTTTTGTTCTTACCACTTCCCACTGTTACATCATTTCACCTCTCTTTAGGAACTGTGAAATTAAATCTTTAACTGTTAATTCACAAAATTGGCAGCGTTACAAGATTTACCAACCTAAGCTGTTACTCTGTACAAATGACACTTGCAGAATCTATTTTTTTCCTCAGTAGAACGTTTTAAGAGTCTGTAATTTGGGATGCCCAAGTAAAGTAAGTAAGAGTAAAAACCTATATTCTTGTGTGTGTTGGACAAGGGCCTCAAAGTTTACCTTATCATTTTCATCAAATGCTATAGATATGCCCTTTCGAAAACCCAATGAATTCCAATATATTTCAATGCTTATAGATATATGTAAATAATTACACTTGAATATATCATGACTATTTAAATTATTAAGGTTTAATTAGGAACATTTGGGCTATAAAAATGGAAAAGAGAAAGAAGCCTGGCAAAGACCTCTTATTATCCACTATAGGAAAGTAGCTGCCATGCTATCAACATCAGATTGACAATAAGAAGCCAAACCACATAAATATGCACTACATGGAATTCAAAACTAATATCACTCAACACTCCACAGAGAAATACAGTCAAACCTGGTCATAACAAGATGCAAGGGACCAAAGACTATTGGTCACAATGCCCAATACTCATTATATTCACTTCATGTAGCAATACATTACATACACTTCACCTCACTTTAGCTTTTTTCTCACTCAGACACCACTCACGAATACACACTTATGTAGAGGGGATAAAAACAAGAAGATTATATAATTTATGAATTGATCCAAATCATTTTGAATGTCAACAAAAAATACCTCTCTTAACTGGTTGGAAATTACTATCACCAGGCAAAGGGGAATATTCTTGGAAGGAAGGAAACAAAGAAGTAAAGAGGTCATACATGGGCAATACAAAAATAGAACTTAGTCCTTGATATGACAATTCAGCCTATGCTCTCTCATTTGGCATCAAGATTTGCTAGTTATAAGTAAGGCTCTCTGATATGGAATTGTTTTAATCATATTATACTGCTCATGAAATGTATTAATTCCACCAACTCTTCTCTGCTTGCTCGTGATAGCTGAGATCTTGTTATAACTGCACTCGTTATAAATGAATTTCACCAATTTTAAAATGTGCACAAGTGGAAAATTTAATAAAGCAATCAAAATGCAATTGTGTTTTAAGAAAAGACCAAAGCTGTATGTATTCATGCCAAAGGAGAACCAACAGCCCCAGAGCACTGAGTTAATGCCTGACATTCCAATCACTTTCTGTATAACATTAAGGTGGCTGCAGATTTGTTTCCCATGATCAATAGTGTTATTAGCACAAACTAAAGTTAAGAGTTATAATTCCAATGACAAATATTTTCCGAATCTGAGAATTAAACTCCGTGTTTTCTTTTGGATGATACATGCAAACCGGCCCCTGCACTTCTTCTATCCGTGTTGTATTCAAGAAGATACAAGGATTTTTTAAAACATAGCAAAAGACTGCAAGTTTCATCCATGAAAAACATTTGGAAAATACAATATCTTGCATCCAAATGTTTTGAAATAGTCTCCAGAATTAGGACATAAATTTCAAGGACATGTATAATCAGTGGAATCACTTCTTTATATGACTATGATGTTTTAGCGTTAAAGCAAAAACTACTATAAAAGTATGCACTAAAAAGGCATGGTAATAATTTTTATTGAAACATTGCAATAATAAAGTGACATTGCTCATAAGCACAGACGTTGACCAGCATAATATTTCATTTTATCATGTGAACAAATTTTGTAAAAACTAATCACCATATAGCTATGCCCATTTTACACTTATAATTTGTTTATGTGATGTTACCTTAATTGCTTAAACAACACAGGAATGTTTTTTGAATCTTTTGCAAGGTTTCATTATATTATTTCCAAATGGCATAATAATTATTTCACAGTTATTGGAAAATTTGGCAATTAAACATTTGCCAATATGTGAAAAATATATACCTATAAATTTCACAGTGATTAGGTAATTATACAAAGATGTAAATACTTAATGAATTCTAAAAGAATCACAATTAGAAGCTCACAAATATTGGCCCATTCCCTGAATCACATTGTCACACTCCCTTTAAAAAGAGCAGAGTGATTTAAAAATTAAATAAAACTTAAGTACAGTGGCAAAGACTGAAACAGTAACACTGAACAAAGTTTCCATTACGAACATTAAGACAATGGTAATAAAGCCAACCTCCAACATTTCTGCATCACATTTCACTGCATGAAAACATACAAGTTAATATATGTTAATGGCAATGGAAACTACCTAATATCAGGGCTGAGATTTCAGAGTAAAAATAAGAAAGTGTAGCAATGTGGAACCAAAATTATTAATTCAATGTAAGACATAGAAGAAGACAGAGAGCAGGAAAAAGCAGTGTCTCACCACGGATAAAAACAACTGAAATTCGACCGACTGGAGAAAAAATAGATAAGCAAAAGAAGTTGCTAACACCAAGAAAAACAACCCCAGTATTAATGCTTTGATGCCCTGTTAAATGAGTCTGGCAACATTTAAAATAGATGTCCAAAAATCTTTCTTTTTTGTTTAGCATCTTCATAAGCAAGGATGCAAGCATAATGCTCCCAATACAAGTATACAATATAACCGCTAACCATTTCCAGTTCAAATATTTAAAATATTTTATTATTTCTGAAACACTTTTATTTCTGGCATGCTGAATTCCAAATGTATATATGCACTATTAAACTATGGCATTCACTCACCCCACAGAGATGTCATTCACTGACTCTATGCACTCACCTTTGAAGTAATTTCTATTCAATCACAAGGTTCACTGGGATTACTCATTTCAGCAGCTCATCTAACTGGCTAACAAATGTCATTTTGTTCACCACTGGTGGCAGGAGAAAGTGCAGAAGTCAAATAGCTCTGGATATGCAAATTCCTAATGAGCGCAGATGCACAAAATGGAGGCATAAGAAAGCTGATCGCAAATCGGAATATATCACTTGTATGTCATATTTTCTCCCTTAATGTTACTTCAACGGGCACAATCATTCATTCATCCACAAAATAAATCAAGGCAACATATCACATTTCAAATGATGCATTTCCGGTGGGTTTTTTTGTGAAACATTAAGGTATATCGTAGCTCATTTCCTTTTAAATATTATAGCAGAATGGTTCCATCTTAGAACATTCATTCACAATAATACTGAAGCACAGTGTTCCCTTGGGAACAAATAAATATTCTGAGGCTGATTAGTCCTATGGATGGAAGAAGCCGGACTTTATTCAGGCCTGCCATCAATGTTTCTCATCACATTTCCATGGCCAATAGATGCCTGCCTCCACAAAGTTACAACACAGCTAGGTATTCCCCTCATACAGAGTACAAGTAACTTTCAAGCTTACTCTTCGGTGGAGGTCTGGTAAATGGTGAGAACCAAGCCAGTGAGAATCTTCCAAAAACAGCCTGAATACTTTTCCATCTGGATTTCTTTACCCATCGTGCCTCCTCTTTTTTCAGCTGTTCTATCCCCTGTCATCCAATGCACAATAAAATTGATTAATAGAGTTTTTGTTTAATTGTAAGTAATATGTTAAATGTCATGGCATATAAAAAATCATGAACCATCCCTTGTTTAATTCATTGCAGAATATCATTCTAAATGGTTGTTCACTGAGAACAGGTTAATAATATGAATGAAATGGAATTCATCTCAACAAAATACTTTAATTTCATCTAGTCATATCTTAGGGCCTTTAAAAAAATCAGGATTTATGACAGCATTAAAGTTAAAAGAGCATAAATTCTCAACAAATTAGGTATAATTTCAAATTACTGCTATTAAATATGGTATAATGATTACTGATGACAATCAAGAAAAGCTGAGAAATAAAATACTTTAGATGGAAAATGGGCATCATGAAAATTAATGCTACAATGAAAAAAAAGTGTTAATTCTTCAAGAAAAATAAAATTGAAATTAAAACCATAAAATGCACAGCAGACAAAGGATGGATTTACAGACCAATTGAAATGAAATTCTGAGAGTGAAACAACTGGAAGTAACCAGACTAACCGTTTCATCATTCCATATTGCTTGCAGCTGAGTTCCCAGCATTACAGCCGTAAAAATTGCAAACAGCAGAGCCTCAAATATGAGGAAAAGAAGAAACACAACAGTGGCAGGGGGAGAGTAGTAGGTGCATTCCTTCCACTCATGTCTGATGCAAATCACAAACTGGTTGACGGACAGGAACAACGCATGCACAGAGATTACAGCAATATAAAACTGAAAAAATGCAAAATTGCAAATAAAACTCATAATCTTTTATGATCAAGAATATATCTACATTCCTTAACCAGTTATAGGTGGTTCCATACATTAGCTAGAGACTAGAGAAGCTGGAAAGAATAAGATTATCGAACTAACATTTCTCAATATATAAATGTATACAGAATGAGTTTTCTTTAATTATTCAGTTGTGTTGATTCAGAAAAATTCCGATGATAAAATAAAGAGCAAAGCAGATAATACTAGAAGCAAAGGTTTTGTGAGTTTCATCTGCATTTTTCAACAATAATTTCACCATTAAAACATTACAAACATTTTAAGTGACCCATGACCATTTAGTTGGCCATATACAATCAAACATTATTTGGACCATTTACTCTATTAACTTCATTAGCATCCTTCCTATACCTCATATTACAGTAAGTCGAAATTGGTAATATTGGCAAAATATTCCTAATGGGAGGACGAGGTAAAGTACTACATAAGAAGTTTTTGAACTGCTCAGAATATAAATTTAATATGTGAAAAAAGTCACTGTGTAAAAATCATTCGCCTGAACCAGGACTCAAACCCAGATCCCTAGATTTCCGGCCGAGTGCTTTCTCATAATCTTTAATGCAATCTGTTATAAAGCACTCGGTCAGAAATTTAGGGATCTGGGTTTGAGTCCAGGTTCAGGTGAATGATTTTTAGTGAATTTTTCGCATATGTATGCACAACAGCGGGTAACTCCATTTAAGGTACTGTCGTGGCATTTCCCACAGTTTCTTATATAAATTAACACTTTCTCGGTAGAAATAAATAATAATGTTTTAATAAAAAAAATAATGTTTTTTAGATGATGAAGCAGAAACGATTAAATTATTCAGATGGTAGTAGGATAATGCAGGGAAATGGAAAATGAATACATAATGGCAAATTATGAAAGCCTACAAGCAATGTACACCAAGATCTACACTAGTAAATCATACAAACATATAAAATGGCAATAACTAAACTACGAAGGATCTAATGTATGTTTTTTAAGAAATATGAAAAATTATAATTTTCCTCAGAAAGTGAACAAAGATATTGAAACATACCAAATTTACTAATGAAAGATACCAAATAGTAAAGGTATTTCTAAATACATATTTAATTGCCATAATTGTGTTAGAACCTTGAAAAGTATACATAGTGAAAAAATTAAAATCTTCCAACAGAATAATTTTTCAACCATACTAAAATCACAATTAGAACTTTAAAACTACAATCTAGTAGTTATTCAAATAAAAAAATATTATGTAATCCTAAATCAATTTAGAAGTTCAGCCTTGAGAATTACCCACGTCTTATACTTGGAATGTAAAATCCTGAATTACTTGGGACCACTTCCTAGCATGAATAATTTTTACAATAAAAATTGTGACAAAAGGACTTAATTTTTAAAAAATTATATGCTTAGGGGCTTCAAATTACACTGGCTAATATGCTTAAGATATGATTTTGAGTTTCTATAAGAAAATCACTACAATAACATAACCTCCAGTCATAAGCACTAAGTGACTATGCACCACATTCATTTTGTGTAGTACTGCCTCTTATTGAGAGAGAGAATGAATTCTATTGAAGTCAGGTAGGATTAAAGCTAATAAGACTGATTTATAAGTCCCTGCATTCTCAAAATAGTTGGAGAATGATACTAGTTTGCATTGAAACAACTCAGAACACAATATTAAATTATCCTGCAAATCCAAATAATTAATCAAATCACAGTAATCAACCCAAAGGTCGGTTTGGTAGACGAGGGTAGGTAGAGCTCACCCAGTACCAAGCCCAATGGCGTGTGTAATTCCCACTTAAGGGTAGGGTGGCCACCTCCTACCCCTGTGCCACAAGGAAAGGAAATGGCCACCCTACCCACACCATAAATACACATCAATAATTGACAGATTATTGTGTCCCAAATTACTCTCCAGTATGACTCTTCATGTTGTATATTGTAGTAAGACTTCCTGTCACTCCGGCAATAGCATACCACACCATTAGTGCATGTAAAACTGACATTTATGTAACCCCTCTGACCCAGGACCTGCCATACGTCACTATCCACATAGCATTAAGAAGGTAATACATACACATCATGGAAGTATTGGAGATGAATCATCACATCCCATATTAATTGTGAATAAAATTCCACAGATACAGAAAACATGGAATTATTCAGAGGCTATTATACTGTTCTTTGTGTTGATAATAATATTTTTTCCTACTGGCATGTGTTTAAAGAAGAGTTTTCCGAGGGTGGAAAAATTTTATTTATCCTAAAAGTATGATTGTCATTTTATAGCATGCACACTAGCACTATAACTACATTTAATTTTATTCTTCAATTACATCTCAGATATCACTTCAGAAACTTGGGCCCTGAACACTAACAACTGATTGTTTTATGGCTTATATTTCCAATGGTAAATATTAAAGTTGCATATTATTATAGGCCTCAATAATGGGCCTCATTACAAGGGCTAGACTCTTTCCTTACTACAAATTTAAGGAGGCCAAATACATATATTTACTGGCCCATAAGATAAGGAATGTTACTGCAGTAAACTTGACTCTTTAGTCAACCATGATGGTGAAGGATGCTAAAAACAAAAGTATTATGTTTTAATTCCACTTCAAAGAACATTGTTATCTGTCATGAAAGGATGAATTGTCAGTAATAAACAATCAAGAAATGAAAGAACTTTACTGCAAATATTTTTAATCACAATTACAGCAAGCTCATAAAAAATCCACGGTATATTTATAACAGAAACAAAATAAATATGATCAATAGAGGTATACTTACAGTAAACAATACGAAGTATTTTTGGTTATTTTCTCCAACACAGTTATTCACCCAAGGGCAATGGTGGTCCATTTTCCTTATGCACCTGGAGAGTATAAACAGAGGCACATAATACATGATTACTTCACAAAGTTATCGAAGCAAAATCACGATAGCTAATAATTTTTACGTAAAATACCTTTAATAATATGGAAAAATATAATTTACCACGTGGCGGATGACCAAAGAATTTTAAACTAGTGAATAATTTGCATACCTTTGGCAAACCGAGCAATGGTGAGCTCTTTCCGGTTTTATGCTGCAACATTTTGGGCATTTGAATATGACCTGTCCTTCTCGGAAGCCCATTTGCTGTATCATTTCTTTGGTTGCATTTCCTTTTGGAACAGCACCCTGTAATTTTCAATTAAGGCTTACGTTCATTAACTGACTAACAGAAGAAGTAAAGTCAAGCTTTCTCTATAAAGATTCTTACCGGGTCGGTAAACATAGTCCTTAAATGAGAGGCAAATGCGAGGAAAGCAAAGGCTTGGAAAATCAACGAGTTCACTGTGCTATATATGGGATATGGGCTGGGTAACAGCATTACATACATAACCACGAATTCTGCATATAAAATAAGCAGCCAAGTAAGGATAGCACATATTATTCCACAGATGTCCTGCACGAAAAGATAAAGGAGGTAGGTTACCAAGTACACAAACAACACAATTCCAATACATCGGCCGAATACATACTCTAATACACCACACCCAACCACCACAGCATCGGTTATGGACATCAGCCTCACGGCGAAAGGTCGAGTATTCATACTCCATCTTGGCTAAGTAGAGTTGATCTCCTCATATCTGTAACCGAATGAGATCCCCAGCAATCCGCTCCATTAAACGGACACTATTGGCACCAACCGGTCTTTTATCATAGAAACGTATTGTGTTGCTAGATATTCGGAGAACACTGTACAGCATTCTTGTAGTCTCGCAGGGCTATATCCCAAGAGTTATTTATTACGAAATGTAAATGTCGACATCGGGCTTCTGTACAGTGATTAACCTTTCAGAAAAAAAACTGAATACCTCTTGGGATATGAGCCAATCTATCGCCCTAACATTTAAAAAAACCCTTTGAGTGAGACTTCATCTGTATAGGCTTATGTTAAACATACTAACATTACTCTCCAGCAAACGTAAAGAGATAGCATTGCGACCGACACCGTAATAATTTGCGTTAACGTAAGGTGCATGTCAATTGTTCGAATGTTTATTTTTTATTTTGCGCAATATCGTTATTCAGTCGTCGTGAGTTCTCCAACTTCACCAACATTCACCAACGTGGAGGTAAATCGGCTGCTGTAGTGGAGTGAGCGGTATTGTTTTTATGGACGTTTGACGGATAATTTCAGTCGCGCACCTGCGTTTTGGACCATTTTCTCAAACACATTTAGTGTCTGTATTCAACCTGACATTGTCTTCCTTATTTGCATTCTGTGTCTTACGGAAGTAAAATGGTTGTAAGTATTCGTTAACATATTGGGTTCCTTCTAGTTGTGATACTTTGTAGTTAATAGTTCTCTAAGTAGTTAATACAATTTTGTCTCGTTTATTTTAATTTCCATACATTTTTATTTAATGTTAGATTGGAAACTGGATTTATCCAATATTGTTTTTCCCCTTTTCTCAAAATATTTATAAAATTGATTCGTGCACTACTGTTGAAGGGTATTTATGTGACGGATACTCTAAAATACCTTACATAATAGGTGCAGAAGGGAAAACAAGGCACAAAGGGCCAAAAACAAATTGTGGAAGAGAACATTGCAACTTTAAGTTTTTATAGGAATATGATACTGGGTGCAAATGGCATCTTTCTCCTTGTCACTGCATTTCTGGACACATTTAGCACCGCAAATATTGTGAGTAAATAATGGAGATTCTGAGTTTATTAAATCTATAAAATATGTCAATATTATCTCCTCGCCAGGCTTAAGAGCTACTAAGCTGGACAATTGAGGGTGCTTGTGTATACTGTTACGGTGTTCATAATTTACTTCGTTCTTTATGATCATCCATTGGAATGCACAGTAATTTAAGTAACTAAAAAACTTTTGTTGTCACATTGTTTGAATTTTTGTTGCACTTTATACGGCAACGCTATCTACACCTTCATGTGTATGTTCTTGTTTTCATCACGTCCGTCAGTGAGAAGTCGTGGAATGTTAAAAATTCGGAGAACGCGATGAAAACTGAGCAGTAGCATGATAGACCGCACATATGCAACCGCCCAATATTTGTCGTACTTGTAGATATGTAGATCTAAAAGAGTTTCCTTTTCAATTATAGGTTTTATTTATTATATCATCGATATCGTACATTGCAAGTTACCAATTTATGGCGTACATGTGCAAAGCCAAGTACGCAGATAGTGGCCAACTGTTAGATAGTGGAGTCGATCTAAATATGGAAGGAGGGATTGCAGAGTTAGTATGGTTTTGACGGACTTCTGCAGTGGTTCATTTAGACCAATCAGAAAGTTATCTTATTTTTATTTTCCAGGCACGTTAAGGATCTCATAATTTTAACGTCTGGATGTCAACTTATGTCATTAATATCCAAATACTTTTGGCTATTGTGGCTATTGGTGAGTTTCTGCTACTTGTTTCATGTGCCTGCATAACATATATTTCATTTAGTTAGTTTTATTGTATTTTATCCCGAGAGATTTACGTGTTAGAATTGCCGGATGAATGTTTTTCGTTAATGTTTGTATTAAATTGAAATCTAATTGACTGGAACTATTTTAATGCAGGCGCCCATGAGAGGATTTTGGATACTTTGGGTCAACATTTTGTCTCCGTGGTTCTTCCAGCCAGGAGCACCACCACAGGAGGTTGATGAGAAGAAGCAGAAAAAATTAGAGAGAAAAATGAGGAGGCATTGACTGCATTGTAATGGTGTTTTGCACGCATTACTTGACACTGCCTTTTGACATGCCAATGTGCTGCTGAGTGAGACGTTTTTTAAAGTTTGTGGTGGAATATTTGTTATTTGGATGTGCATTCTGAATTCTTAGTTGAATTTACGTTGCTCAAGTTGGAAATTTTGACATACAAGGACAGATGATATTGTTGTGCCAACACAAGGTTTGTAATGGTGTCATTTACTCTTTGGCCAATCTCCAGCCAGAATTGTTTTATTAATTTATTCAATATTTTCCATTATTTTCTTCTGTCTACTCGTAGGGATTTTCATAATATATGTCCGAGTCATGGGATGGACTTTTGGTTTAGAACGTAAAGAGGTCACGTTCATTCTACTGGAAATTAAAAGACCTCTCTATTCCTCAAATTTTCATACTAGAGAAGTGAGATTTGTGAAAGGCTTATTTCTATTTGGTTTGGTATTTATTTTCACTCTCTGCATTTTGTGGCTGAAGTGGCTGTTTTTTGCTTCAGCATCAAATTCTAGAATTAATATCAATGCCTTCTACACTGGTATGTTACTGTATGCCATCTCCTAGTCTTGTAAATATTTTATTTCACTATATGGTTGTTTT
The DNA here is from genome assembly GCA_002093875.1 of Calopteryx splendens. Classification (NCBI taxonomy): domain Eukaryota; kingdom Metazoa; phylum Arthropoda; class Insecta; order Odonata; family Calopterygidae; genus Calopteryx; species Calopteryx splendens. The sequence goes on from LYUA01000122.1 coordinate 1,075,034, forward strand.
CTATTGTTAAACTCTTCACAATCACAGAAATCAATAGTTTGGAAATCATAATCATAGTGTTGTAGGTGGTATTTTTGGCATGTTATGTCCAAGTAGTACAACTTCCATAGTAGTATGTTTATATGAGCATGCATTATATTTATTTAGTCCTGCCTGCTGCTTACATATTGTCATGCATATTATAATTTGTTTTCAAGCCCACGTTACAAGTTTAGACCAAGGTGATTGCCTTATAAAATTGCTTTTCTCATAAAAATCACTGTAATATCAAGGATGATATATGTTAAATTAGAGTAATCCCTGCAAATTAAAAGAATTTTTGTTACAAAGGTAAAAATTGAACAGATAGGAAAATTCTGTGGAAGACAAGATGAATATGCCAAAAACAAAGCAATATTATACAGTTGAAATTTTGTTTCACGTATAAATGAACTGTCTCTCATAGTTGTGGTTGAATAGTAGTGATTGGTGAGTGAATGTTTTATTGTAATACATTTCTTGCTTCATCTCATTGCCTCCCGAGTAGCAGTTGTATAAATCATCAGATGTGAAATAAAGAAATTTTTGATCTTATTTATGATTTACAATGGATGTGAGGGTGATTGTAGGTGGACAGGAGACAGGGTTTAGGGATCTGACATACTACACCCCTGGGAGGGGAGGGGCAATATTAGCGGGCTTGTGGCTATGGGAGCCGGGAAACTCTTTTGGGACAAGGGGCCATTGGAGGGAGAGTAGATAATTGAAAGGTCAAGGTGGGGTGAACAGAAAAAAAGTAACATGTCATTAACAGTTTCATGATTAGAACAAGCACTCTTCAACATCTGTCACTGCTGAGGTGCATCCAGCCGATATCCTTTTCTTTCAAAATGTGAGATTTTAGACCTGCTGTCACTGTGACAGTTGTTTCCCAAGAAGTGTTGTGCAAATTTGGATGTTGTGTCTCCCCACTACTCTCCTCAGGGTTTAGAATGTCCTGTCCCTTCTTCCCCTGACTCCTTGCCACTTCCCAACACCTTGACTTTCATCGTATATGTGACTCAAAAATTTGGTATGTATTTTACATCTGATGGTGATGTTCCACATCAAAACCTTGGTTGTGAATAAAACTTTTTAGTGGAAATACTAAGTGTTTCAGTAGTCCATGTCTTTATTTTCATAGGTGTCGGTAAATAGGGTTTTTGTACTTTCTGAAGGGAGAATTAGCCCGAGCATGTCTGGCACCATGGCTTTATATATGCCCTCCTTAAATAATACTGCTATACATATCGCCATGAGAATTCGTGTTTTAAGATAATGAATTAGTAAAACAGTGTTCCAGTTCTTGGGTTTTCACTAATTCCCTGCATTCAGGGGTTAAATATTGCCATCCATTAAAATTTTGTGATTGTTAAATGATCTTTAATGAATGTAATTCTCACTAGACTATTTTTCAGTTTTTTAAACTAATTGATCATGGAGCATTTTGTTATGTATATGAATGAATAAGTATAATTTAAATTTATAGCTCAAAGGAAAAAGTTTCCCTAGAGAGTGTTTTAGTAGTTCACGTACATTTTGGCTAGTTAAAGCGTATTGACTGAAGTATTCCTGAAATTTTTATGCCTGCAATTTACACTTACCTATGTGCCAATGTGTGTTGAGGTGTAAATAATGATGTTCATGAGTTATTGAGAAATTCAGCAAAAACCTAATGTTAAAATGTGAGTGCTTAGTTAGATTTCAAGTTTTGAATGAATTAGATGCTTAGCTTTCCTTATAAGTAGCAACAAGATCATTCCAGCTTAACTTTTCAACTAGAAGTTGGTGAATATGATTTCTCAGTGTGGTTTACTAATTTTTACCCTTTGAGATTAAATTTTTCATGATATGCATTCATTTTCAATGCCATACAGTAATGAATATAATAAAAGAGTTTGCATGATATGTTAAAACAGTTGAAACATTTTGAAGTAGTTATATGACCATATTTACAGTTGATATTTCATCAAAGGATGAGCACCCTGTTGGCTGGTATGATAGGAAATATTTTAATGTAGGAAAGAGGAGAACAACTCCATAGACCCCCAGTCTCAGTGGATACAAAGTGATTCAATCTGCACTAGTCTTTACTGACGCCTGCAATAGGGATTACGTATTGATTTAATTGTAAAATTGAATGCACTTTAACACAAAAGCAGGTAGCTCTACTTCCTTGATGGACTTACAGAATGTTATTAGAAGTCTTTTAAAAAATGTTTTGTCCCATTAACGAAACAAATGGCAATTCTGGTCTATTGGAAGTATCATTATCTGTTGATAATGTCCAGAACTACCTCAGAAAGTAGCATAACAATTTATGGGAATTATTAGGTTTCTCTGCCATTTTGTTAACTTTAATGTCAATGCCTACTGGTGTTTTCTCTCAATATCTAGTGCTGCCCTTCAGTAAAATTATTTCTTTTGGGAATTCAAATTCCCCCATAGAATATTTTTGGTATCATCCTCTAAGGAATAATTATGAATGAATGATTTCAAGTCCAATGCATATTTTGTAATGTTTGGTTTTAAGTTTCTGAGTTTATTGAACCGAAAATGAAATTTCACTACAACTCCCTTGCATTATGTGGGATTTGAATGTAAAGCCATTTCTTTAGCTAAGGAATGGACTCTTTACTAGGCTGGTTGAGGAAATGATTTATGACCAGGTATCTTAAAGTTAATCATTTTTAAATTTTATTCCAATGGATTTATAATATTTTTGGTATCAAAGGAGGGAAGTCTTAAGGAAGCTGGTGGCTCTATGCTTACAGAGAAAGCCACCTTGAGAATATCTTGCATATCAAGTTGATTCAAAGAGAAAATTTATTTAATTTTAAACTGCTCCTTGCCTTTAAGAATTTAATGTATAATGCTATTGAAATATTTACTGTCGTAAAGGAGATAGGAAATGACCTAATATTGAAGTGTGACATTGATTGTGAATATTAAATTAAATTTTTGGATGCCTTTATATTTTAGACAAAAATTGGAATTTATCTCATTTTTGGGCAGTTTGTGTTTCAGTTAACCTCTGATATGAAATAAAATTGATGAATAATAATTCTAAATCTTGCATTTGCATATTTAAATCAGAAGTTATATATGAAAACCCTATGGTCTGAAGTCATTGTGTAGATTGTTTCAATCTTTAAAAAGAATATTAATTTGTTTATTTTTTAGCAGGGTACAATAGATATATATAATATAATAATGTTTGGCTGAAAGATTTCATTCTTGTAAGAAAGTATATTTAAGTGGCATATGTGTTTAATTTGATTGCTAAAACTGCTTTTGTGGTTGTCTTCAACCATTTCAATGCGGCATCCTTAAGCATTCTGTTTACTCTTATTTGCAGATTCCTTGACTTCTTAACTATATATTGAGTTACTTCATTTCATGAGATATCACTAATTTTTCCTATAAATACAATTTTATATTCTTATTTTTCATGGCATAATTTCGTCTCCATTTAATGCCTTCTGTTTACTTTGTATGGCAGTGTTCCAAATAGTATATATAATACACAAATATAGTAGCTCTGGATTTAAGTGAACAGAGCTTTTTTGAAGATTCATGTTGTATACTAGCTCCCAAATGCTTTTGATTGTGTGGTTTTTAGTTTTTTTGACGTAAAATTTCCCACGGTTAAACAAAAAGTAGTGAATTCACTTGAAACATTTTTTGCAAAAATGTTACTTTGCTATATATTTTAATTTATATATTTTGTGCATCCTTTGCTTGTTAAAGTTAATGTTTTTTAATTGGAAAATATTGCCTCTTGCATGCTGAAATTTGGTCCATTGAAATTCTTGAATTGGTATTTTGATTTAATGTTTGAAGCTTTTATCAGTACACTTTTTTTATCTTGTTCTATTTTCATTCTGGAGTTTTTATTTAAAATTTGAACAAATTTTTGTGGATGAGATTCTATTTGGTAATGCATGTGACTAAGCATACAAATAATTGATTAGTGATGAATTTGAGTATTTGATGAACGTAAAGACAAAAACAACGTTATTTTTACTGTGATTCAAGAACTAAACTAAACATGAAATTTTAGTGTTCAATTTTTTATCTGCTAATTTTTATAGGGCTTGGATGATCTGTTTCTTTTAAACCAATTAGTTCATTTTACTGTGAGTGACTTAATTTTATCTTACATTTTTTAAACCAAACTTACGTGAATGCATTATCTGCTGATGTGGAGACACTTGCTTGAGACTGAATATTTTGGCAATTAATAATGCCAAAAAATAAGTGTTAATTACTTCTTTTATTTTTGGCATTAAAATTATTGTTTAAGTACTTATTAGTTACAATTTATTCTAAGTAAAGAGAATATGTATATCATTCCACGGGTCATCTCTTTTAATTAAAAACTGTCTGGCTATTGATTTATTGGCTTTATTAAATAGTTGGTATTAAAATGGAATGGAATTATTGAATGTGTAAAAAGCAGCATAATTTTGACTATCAGGAACAGATCTTTATCGTTAAGCATTTTTTAAATTCGCTACTTTCAATTTATTTTTCGTGTTCATGTTTACATTCGTTGTATGTACTGTACATTAATCTTATTTGTGAAAGAAATTTTCAGAAGTTATTGCTGAGTGTTAAATGAAAATGTGGTTTTTCATGAAAACCTAACCCTATTTGAAACAGGAATAAGGAGGTAGTTAAGTCTCCTTGCTGGGTATGTACATTTGAGTCTGCCCTATGCATTGGCTTCTGTAATCACCTTTTTCCTAAGGTTTTGTTTAGTAGGAGAATTTAAGAGACAGTAATATCTTTGGAAACTTTGGTTATTGTATGTGCCCATCCTTGTGTAGTCCAACAAAATACTAGCCACTTAGAAATAGTTAAAAGGAGTTGTGGTGAGAAACAGATGTAGTAATTAAAAGAAATCATTTTCTCCTTAAAATTTTCATTTGTTAATGTATTTAGTAATCTTATAGTATGTAATGAGTAATTTAAAGTTAGTTTCACTTTTTCATCTTGATAAAGCCATCTGAAATTTGAGTGTTCATCTCTGCCTCCCGTAGTTCATGCAAAACTCACAAGTGCTCATTTGTGTTCAAAATCATTATTCTTCCACATCTTACACTGGTAGCTGCTGCTAAGGTGTGTGGCAGGGGGTGATATGTCACCAGCCATTATAGCCATTGGAGGTACTTGAAAGACCCCATCATTTCTCATTCAGGAATTTCAAATTGTCATCCATTTTTCCTGCTGTTGTGGTCATGAATTTTGGAAAGGGAAATGAGTGACATGAAATGTGAAGTGTCTAAATTATTGGCCCCAGCTTTTGCTGGGGGAAAAAAATCTCAGATATGCTTTATTCATGAGGTCTTTATGTAAGCCTTTTTTTAGTTCGATGGATGTATATCTTTAAACAGGTTTATATCACGTGATGAATTAAATTGAGAAATTGGTGTGCAAATGCATGAAAACTTTTTGTTAGTGGATAATTGTTGTGTTCAGTTTTCGCTCAGTTAGGGCTTCAGAGAGGGTGAAGATCAGAAATATGTGCACAAGTGGAGCAGTATAAAGGAATTAGAGTTAATTTATTTCTGTTACTCCTTGTCAGAGACTTAGGAGACACATGGGAGTGCAAGTATTGTGTTCCGCGAGGTGTACTAATGTCAAATTATCTAGCAAGGAGTAGGAGTTCAAAGTTAATCTTACCTCTTGATTGCCAATGAACTTGGCTATACTGCTGTCACTCTTTATCGCTGCAATTTTAACCAGCAATTTGAAAACTGCTAGAACTTGGTTTATGGTATTCTCTGGTTTAGACCTTTGAAATTCATGGTTTGGAAGGCACTTGTGTGTTAAGTTAGCCATGAGGAATTTTTTATGGTCCGAGTTGGCATTTATGCATTTCCTTAAAATAATTATTTACCAACATCAGAGAAATATTTTATTGTAAAATTACTAGAATGGAAAGCCTCCTCTAAAGTCTGCATTTTGGATCCTACTGTTTACTTTGTATGATATTATTTGGGCATTCTTGAGGATGAATGAGCTTTCATAATAATGTGAATCAGTTGCTTCCCATTCATAGTTGCATTGTTTTGATGGAGAGTGTTGTGGTTTAGATTGTTTTGGAGTGGGAAGTAGCTGTGAGTCCCTGCCTTTATGGAGAAGAATTATGTTTAGGTACTTCGTTACTTGAACACATTTGGAATGTACAAAATGAGGCAGTCTGCCATTAATTATTGGCCTTAATGTTATTTGCTTTTATTTTTTGTAATGCCTCAAAAGGATGATTTGGAAGTAGCCATTTAGGAAATTCATTTTGGCATATGAAAGGAATTACTTGATCTGTCAAGGGGAAGCATTTCATATAGCCACTTAAAAGTAAATCTTTAAATATCAGGTGCTCAATGGAGGAAGAGGAGTTGCCATGACAGTGCCTTTGAGCTCCAGGTGACCTCTCTGCAGCCCTATGTGTATGTACACCCTGGGAAAAGTACAGGCTGAGCAATACTTCAAAGATTAACTTGTCATGGTCAGTGTGACTTTATGTCATCCTTCATAAATAATGTTAATTTTTTTGATGCCATCTCAGGCCCAAGCAATTTTCATTGGTGATGAGCAATGTTATACTTTGGTCATTTCTGAATTGATCGTGTGACGAATTTTGCTTCAAGATTTTGATGAATGTCCTTGAATGGCGTCCGAGCATGCCATTTTCTACATTGCTGTTCATATTTCTTCTCATTGATTGACAATTGACGCATTGCTAAGTTCATTGAAAAGGAAAAGGTTTTAAGTGTATTTTTTGTGATGCTGATATTTTTATTATCACAATTAATGAAGTAATGCTTTGATGAAGGGTTTTGAAAATGGTTTTGTTAATAAAATTATATTTTCAAATTAATTGGTGTTTTGTAATTTCTTCATCGTGAGAGGTTTTTTTTATCCTCCCATTATTCAAACGTTCACTGTTGATTTTATTTGATTAGAACGGGCTGGAGGCATATGAAGTTCACTGTGTTTTCTTATTGTCATACATAGTAGGGTTTTAAAATGAAACACCCAAATATCTGGACTATTTTCTTGACCTGGGGCAAGCTTCTCAAGGCTCCATGTCAACTTACGAGTCGTCTGAAAAAATCATAATTGTATTCTTAAATGTTCAAAATCACTTTTTCCATGGAAAGTAGATGTGGCAAGTGCTGAAACAGTTTAAATTCTCTTGCAGTTTGGAGAATTGGGCCCTGGGTAAACATTAATAAAACCTTTTGATGATGAGTTTTTGTGAGAAAGTTTCGGAACAAAACATTACATTATTCACCTTTATGGGGGAAAAATAAATTTTGTTTTGATTTCTTGTTTTTCTTGGTTAGGTTATTGTAAATTTAGACATTTATTTTACATAATTTCTCAAGGAAATTTTGTTTGCAACTGCAATGCGTAAGCATATATGTGCTGGAGGTACTGCATGCAGTATCACTCATGAAAAAATACTTTCAATATTGTGTAGGTACGCTAAGGCATGTTAAGAAGTATGATTTTTTAAAATATAATTGTGTCCGTAAAAAAAAACTATACAACAAACTAAAATTGGTATCAAGTCAAAACTTTCAAGGGTTGTATGATTTATAATTCAAGAGCCATCAATGGGGGTTCTGGGTTTAACAAAATATCAGAATTTCTGCCAATTTATTTGGTGCATAGATGTTTTCATTCCTATGCAGGCATGTGAAATGGGGATTCAACAAAATTTAAGTGTGTTTTTCTGTTGATTGGGAAATAGCAATAAATATGCCAAAAGGTTCGATCATCATCATCGCAGGTTATCAATCTTAGAACTAGTTTGTAGCAACTCTTGCAGCTCTTCTGTTACCAGCCTTCTTCATTCCCTTATAACTCCTAGCACTGACATCTTCCATGCTTCTCTCAAGTTATCCTTGGCCTTCCTCTCTAATCATTCCCCTCTACTTATCCTTCAATAGTGGTCTTCATTAAACTGTAATGCCTTAGGACGCTCTCCTTCTGTAAGTGTCCTCCATAGGTTTCTCTCTTCGTACTTATAATCACTTCTTCATTTGTTACTCTGTTTTTCTATTATTTTCATTATTCTTCAGAAGCTCCATTATGTCTATTGTTTCCAATCTTACTTGTGCCTTTGTTACTACTCTTAGTCGTTACTAGTTGTTTCTTCTGACAGAAGCTTGCTTTACCATTCTTATTATTTTTACTAGATCCCTCTTGCTTCTTCCATTGCTATTGATCTTGCTGCCTAAATAGCAAATCTTCGACTTCAATGTTGTAGTCTTATTTGTAGAATACCTTCCCTATTTTGACTTCACCATTATCTGATAGTTTTATTCTTGTTTATCTTATGGCTGAATATTTTCATCCACTTCTTCATGCATGTAGGTATCCTTGTCAGATCTACTTTCTTCTCTGTGAGTGCATATATAAATACTGCAATATATTATCTGCAAATTGCCTCATGTTTATGCCTTCTTCTGTGCATTTGTATGCTTGCCTTTCAAGCTTAGCTTAATCTAAATTATTTCCTTCTAAATGTAAACATTAAATGTCAAGGGCTACAATGAGCATTCCTGCATTATTGTTTTATTTATTTTAGCTCCTCTCTGCTTTCACCAAATCTAATCACCACCACCTGATCTCCATTAAGTGTGTGTATCAATATCCGGTAATTCTAGTTATCTAATTATTTTTGAGATACTACATAGCATTATATTAGAAGAAACAATGTGGAAGGTAATCTACAAATAAGACTACAACAATGAAATGGATGATATGCTATTTAGGCAGCAGGATCAATAACAATGGGAGAAGCTAGCAGGATGTATTAAAAATGATGAGGATGGAGAAGAAGGCTTCTGTCAGAAGACACAAGTACTAACACAGACACAAGTAAGCAATTCATAAACACTTATAATTGGAGTTTTCTATGGCTGTTACATGGATAATAGGAGGAACAGGAAAAATTATGTCTAAAGCTTTCTCCTAATCATTAAGGGCTGTAAATATCAGTTGATATTTCTGTTTCCTCTGATCTAAAATGAGTCTGAGAGTAAGTATGGCTTCTCTTGTTCCTCTACTTCTCTCAAAGACTTTCCTCTCTCCTTTCACCCAGTCTTTCACTGGGATAAGTTGCCACTATTTTCAAGGATGAAGACAATGGTAGAATTAGTTATTCAAACTTCAGTGCTCCATAACTAAATATGGGGAACTGTCGTGGGTCTCTGTGCTCAGGTATTGTGCAGGAGAGCTTTATATCTTTCAAAATCTAGCTTCTGTCTAAACCATATTTCAGGAGTGCAGATACTTGTCTCTTGATGATTCAGAGAATTTTTTGCTCTCATTCCATTTTTGACAGTTTGTGACAAAATTCTTGTAGAAATCAGGAACTTTTCACTGCTCTATTTTTGACTAATCTTAAAAAAAATAAGTTGTGTACTACGAAACCGGGGTTGAACATACGTGAAGTTTTTGTCATTTTTCAGGTTCTTGAAAGATATTTTTAAGTCAAAACAAAAAGTCTTTATCACATAAACAGCAAGTTGTCAATTTCTTACTAAAATTAATTTTTTTGTGCCCCACTGTGTGGACTACTTGCAATTTTGGACACACCCTGTATATAGCCAATGCTGCCCTTCTCTTATTTATCTTTCCATTATGTTCCTCATGAATTCTTTGTTTCATGTAGGAGGAATGAGGACAATTGCTGAGAGTTAATTGCTGTGCAGAGTAATGTTGGACTCCATGCATATATGTTGAGGCATCTCCTATCGGACGAATTTTGTAAGTGTGAAGAGTCATATGTGGACCTCTCATGTTCCCTGCTAATCCAACTCCAATCAGAATAGCCATGAAGTCCCCAATACTGTAACTCATTAACAAGTCATGATATTTATTTTTTTAGCCCTTTTTAGTGCATATGTGTTCACTTTCTTCCATTATAGACAAAGTCATTTATTTACTTCTGTTTCAATTATCAGTATCACTTTTTTGAATTGTTTAATGCATTTTTTGTGGAGAAACCAATATAAAAATGGTTGTTAAATTGTTATTTGAAGGAGGCAATGCAATACAAAAATAACAATTAATTTAGATGTTAAAACTTAAGGTAGACATAACTTCCCAAAAATTAAAATTCACTGGAATTGGACTGATATTCCTTAGAAATAAAATATATGAAGTTGCAGCCACATATTTTTTTAATGTTTAGGTATGTTATGAAGAAATTGATAATATCACGGGAGGATACAGATGATTGCATACACCCCTTGCAGCCTTGCAGAAAGGAATGATAAAAAGTTGGGTGTAAATATAGAAGAGAACATTTTTCTTATAAATGCTCCAGAACAAGTTTATATAAAGTATAACTTTTACTACTGGTTTTATTATTTTAGGAACATTTTGGGTTAAATTTCTGAGTCTATTATTCTCGGCAGATATTCTTTCATTTGGTACTTCAAATGGCTACAAAATAAAATTTCTAACTACTGTGCGTTAGCCATTCTTTCTCACAAAAATACTGTATTTGTACCTGTGTCATGATTTACTGTATTAACTTCTGTTGTTTGCTTGGTTTATGCCTCTCTTAGAATTGGAAAATGTTGAACATTTCTAGTCTCTCGATTGAAAAAAAACTTGCCTTTTAACTGCTTTGACTTAACACCTATGCATGATTTTAGCTTGGATTGGTTTCCATAATGCCAATTGATAGTATTTATAAAGCAATATCATTTAATCTGCTCATAGAATTTCAGAGTAAAGCTTGTAAATAATTAGCATACTTTGAGTTGTTAAGGTGGTTTTTGAGTATTGTTGCCAATGGAGCATTATGTGGGTCAATGTTTTCTTGAGTTGCAGAAAATATTGTAAGGAAAAAAGTCACTTTGCTCCAAAAAGATTTTTGCTGCAAAGTACATTCCTAATAGAAAGATAATGCTTCCTAAGAGGCAATACTTGAAAGTAGCTTTAACATCATCAAATTAGTGTGGCATTCTATGATAAAATACATGATTTTGAATTATTGAAAACCTTTTATTTCTGTTAATGGCCAATTTTTTTTAAACTGTAATTATTTATATATATTAAATATTTGCCTTGTTGAAGGGTTAATACAGATGAGTGATGGTGATAAAACTGCATATGTTGTATTGCTTTCTTTTACATCAGAATGATTTTGAAAGGGGTAATTATTTCTTGACATAGTTACATATCTTTTCTCATTTTCCTTTTCTAGATTTCCTGTTGATGTATTGAGGACATTATTAACTAGAAAATAAATCTGCTTGTTCCATGGATAACTTGGGTGTTGAATTGTTGTGGTGATTAGTCTATACTGACTGCTTTTGCTGGAGGTCCAGGTGCAGATCCTAGTGGTGGAGGATTTTTTCTTAGTATTCCCATCTCATTTTGGATGGCCTCTGAAGATCAGTGCAGTGCTATAGTTCATCTATCACTGTGTGGGTCATTACTCTATGGATGTCTGTACAAAGAAATCAAGAAAACTTATTAAATCATTCATTACAAACAGCAAAGGAATTGGTAATTTTTATGACTTTACTTAAAAATATAAAATTTTTGAGAGATATTATTAGGAAAATATTTCATATGTACAAATTCAATGATTCAGTTATCAATTTTGGCTTATTAGGATGCAATAAACATGTCCATGGTCTGTGTATAACTTGAACATGTTTATAAGGGGAATTAAACTGTATTTTGAAATGATTTAATAAATTTTTATTTTAATAATACCTAAGTCACTAATAAAATAATGGTTAAATAAATAAGTAACACCTGATATAAAATTTGTATCTATGTTTTTGATATCATGTTAATAAAATTATTAAATTTATGTTGGATCATTGAATGTTTAGAGTACTGAATTGATAAGGCAAATGGCCATTCCAGGTGTACAAGATTATCAAATAGGTCATCACAGTAATCAACCCGAAGGTCGGTTTGGTAGGTGGGGGTAGAACTCACCCTATACTAAGTCCACGGGCGTGTCAAGTTCACACATTAGGGGTAGGGGGGCCAGTTCCTTTCCATGTACCGCCTGATTTCTCAGGATGGCCTGGTACTCGAAAAATAGTACAGAGCTTGAGTGAAGCTCAGAGTGCCCAGAGGCATCACTCAGAATCTAACCTGGGCCAACCGGTTAGAAGCTCAGTGCCACTATACCCACTACACTATACCCATTACAACTATACCCACTGGACTACCGTGCCCCTTATCAACTAGGTACCTACCCATTATGTATAGCTATGTAAAAATATTTTTTAATGTTTTTCCAGGGGAAGAAAAGATAAAAATTAAGCAGTTTCTGGGTAAAAGTTCTTCATATTTGTATTTGTTCAATTAAGTCACTTAGTTGACTTAATCAATTTGCCATCATATGGTATTGTCAACTACTTATGTTGTTTAAACCACAGCTGATTCTCCTGAAACCAGAGGAAAATTCTGTATAATATTCTGATCTGCACTCAACATGGTTATTGTAATTCTGCACTAAAAACAAAAAAAAATCTAAATAAAACAGGAAATGCATAGGTATTTATCAAATTAATCCAATTAAACATAAGTAATATATGGCACATTGGTAATACCCTTGTTTATGGGATCTTAAATAATTGGTGGCTGATTAAAAAGTTTGTAGAAACTATTTCTGGTCAATTTATCAAGTGTCTTTTTATCAAGTTTTGTGATGAAATAATTGGGAAAAGGATGTGAAAATACTGAACTGACTCTCATATTTGTCTGCTGGCCACTATCTTAGAAAACCAGGCTTTATTTTTGGAGACCAGGTATGTCTGCCGACCATTAACGACAAATGTCAGCCGTTTTTTCTTGTTAGTCTATCAAAAATTAAATTTGTCCTTGCTTGATGTACGATAGACTTGATTTTCCCTGTGTGCACATTTGGTCTTTCGATGGCAAATTCTGTAAATATTGGGTTCTGGCCCAGATTTTGGAGGTGGTACTGCCGATTATAATATACGATATACTATTCCGCTCAACCATTATTTTCTGAAGCCATCTCATGTCAATATCAGATGGCCCTGATTTTCATTAGTCTCCCATGCATTTCTCATAAATTGAGGTAGATGTCCTTGAATTAAAATACTGTCAAAAAGCCCTTCAAATGAATTTAATAGATTTTCTTATCATCCTGATTTTTTTATCGTATTTCATTTTTGCTTACTCCATTCAATCAATTTTTGCTTTAATTACACCTCTGAATCATTTAAGCCCCCTAAATAAATATGTTTTCCCTGCTTGGCTTTTCAACTGACTAGCAATTCAATTTTGGCCGTCTAGTGTCCGAGAGCCGTGTGTCATTCATGTAATGAACCTTGATTTCTGTAGTCAGCCCTAGCTCCCTAGAGTCTCATTTGAAATTTAGTAGCTTCACCCGATGTTCGTAAATCAATGATAGCATTTAAAGACTTTTTGAACATTAAAGACTAAAAAAATTTGAATGCCAGCCAATATTTTTACAAATGTGACTATGATTTTTGCAAAAGGATTATTTGCAGTTATTGGTTCTGATTTTAGTTACTGCCTCTAATTTTCGACAACCAAGTTGTAATTTTATGTCCTCACTTCGTTCTAATCTACCGGCCCCGATTTTTGGTAGCCGGCTCCAAATTCCCGCAACTGTCTCTGATTCCCAGCGCTATTCCCTATTTCAGTCTAGTTTCATTTTAACTTACAGACCCTTGTTTTCTACAACGGGCTAACTTAGATGAGAGCCTGATTTATTGCAAACACTTGTAATATTAGACATGTTCTTAATTTCGACTACCGAGCACCATTTTTATAGTTTCGCTTCATTTCATTCTACCGGCCCTGTTTTCGGGCAATGGACTCCCGTAGATCGCCCTGATTCCCTTGATTATTGCCTCAAATACTAGTAGTTCTATTCATTTCATCAGCCCTGCCTATTTTCGCAGTCTCACTTCTTTTTAATCTACCGACCCATATTTTTGGCAACAGAATCAGATTTGTAGTAGCCGGCCCTGAATTCAGTTGCTCCAATTATTTAAAAAGCTTTGGCAATTTTCACAGACCTCATTCATTTTAAAATAACATCCCTCTTTTCGGCAACGGAAGCTTATTTCAGTACCCAGTACCATATTTGCCTTTGAATTTTATTTGTGTTTCTTTTATTTTAAAAATCGACGGTTGTTTACTTAAATTTTTTAGACTGCCAGCCCTGAAATTCTAAGAATTTTTAAGCTTAGACTTTCTTAGCTGCCTCCTTGTTTTGGTTCCACGACCTGATTTTGTTATTTTCCTTTAAAATTATCATCGGCTTCACCTTATATTAGGCTGTCAGACTTCAATTTTGGTTGCATTCCCTGAATTCCTGTTAATTGTAATAGCTTCCTGTAAATGTTGGCCACCAAAATTAAAAATTTCCGCTTCCTGTATTAATATTGAATATAGAATTCTATTTCCACTCTCTTCCTTCGATTTAGCGCACTTGGTCGGCCCCGATTCCGTTCGCCAGATCAATGGGCGCAATTCACGGGGTGTTTCGTCAGCAAACGGCCTCAGAGTAAGAATTCTTACTCTGAGCAAACGGCACTTGATTTTCTCTCCGAAAACGTCCTTCAGCTGCCCCTGGATTCCGGCCCATCTGATTGTAGTTTCCCCCAGTGGCATAGGTCCCTCGTCAACTTTAAAGGCGGGCAACGAATTACTTCGAATGCTGGCTGGCATTTATTTCACCGGCCCTGATTCCTTAACGGAATGAAAATATTTACCGGCCTTGAATTTTTGTAACCATTGAAAAATATGCTGGCCCTAATTTAGGCTGGCATTTATTTCGTCACCGATCCTGATTCCGTAACGAAAATACTTGCCGGCCCTGAAATTTTGTAACAATCGAAAAATATGCCGGCCCTGATTTTGGTGGGCACTTATTTCGACACCAGCTCTGATTCCTTATCGGAATGAAAATATTTGCCGGCCCTGAATGTTTTTAGCCATCGGAAATTATGCCGGCCCTGATTTTGGCTGGCACTTATTTCGTTACCGGTCTTTCCCGAAACGGCATGAAATTATTTTCTGGCCCTGAATTCTGTAACCATCGAGAATTATGCCGATGCCGGCCCTGTTGTCTTATAAGTATCGAATAATTCGCCGACTCTGTTTTGATTGATGGGTGAAGTAAATCCGACTCAGGCGGCCCTGTTTCTTTTAAACCATCGAACAATCTGCCGACCGGCATTTGTTGTGACACCCTCGTGTTCCGCAACCGGCATCACGTTGCTCAGCCGGCCCTGGCCCATCTGATTATGGCTTCCCCCTGTGGCGTAGGCAGCCCCTCGTGAATATTGACGGCTTCCGACGAATAATTTCGAATGCGCCACAAATTGCGTTAAACCGGGGTCCACAACCACCCGAAAATATTCT
>LYUA01000122.1:1106314-1116567 GCA_002093875.1 Calopteryx splendens
TCATAACTTTGGCATTTAATAACTTTGGCATTTAATAATTCTGGCACTTTTATAATTGGCACTTTTGAATTGGCACTTTTGTACTCGAATCGATATCGCGTCCTTATAAAGTTCTGATAATCGATTTTATATTTAATAATATACCTAATTAATGGACCTCGATAGTATGGCCAAAGGAAAAAATGATTAAGGTTAAGTTTTCAATGACCGTGGAAAGGATTTGAAAACTTTTAAAAACCTACTATTTAATAAAAAGATAGATTTGAAAGTAAATTGTCGAGAAAACATGTAGTAAGGCACTTCCATAGAAGCCTTCGTAAGTATTTCCTTTTTCCCTTCACGGTTAAAGTCCGCAAGAGATAAGAAAAGGTCCCTTTCGTAAAGGATTCCTTTAAATCTATCAGCATATGTTGAGGGCGGCTTCAAGGTCAGTTACAGTGGTAAAAGGCAAAGGGAGTTGGGAGGGTCGGGAGATTCACATAGGCGTGGTCTAAGGATGAGGCGAAGCCCGGCGTCAACTACCAACTTAAGTGCAGAAATCAAGGTCATCCTAATCAAGGGCTATTTGAGAATAAGGTTCTGTGTCTAAGAACTATCGGGTTTCCGAGATATCCGATCTCGGATTCATCAGTACTAAATTATGGTCGGAATCTGCATCCACTCCAGGAAAACTGTGTGAAATGATGACGCTGTTCCTAAATCTATGCCTAACCATTATGTAATTTATTTGTTATCTCCTTCTATCTCCCGGCATTATCCATGTGTACCCACGTCTGTTGTGGTGTTTAAAACACGTATTAGTTATAACTAAGCCATTTCTACAGCAAAATTCTATTGCTTTCTCCCTGCGGTCATTCCTTGTTCCTAAGCCGAACTTTCACACCTCACTCCCATCTTTCCCTTCGTCCACCACCGCGTTCCAGTCTCCCGTCACTATTAAGTGTTTTCCTCCAGGAATACCCTCAATTATTTCCTCTAGTTGGTCGAAAAGACTGTCTTCCTCATCTTTCCTATGATTACTTGTCGGCAAGTAAACCTGAATTAAAACAATATTCGCTGGTTCTGCTTTAATCTCTAACAATAATATTCTATCATTCTGTAGTTCTACATTTAATACACTTCTTCCTACCTTTTTGTTTAATACCACTGCTACTCAGCGCGCAAAAAGCAGGGGGTACATAATTTACAACTAATTAACTAAAGGTGATCAAGTTTCGAACCCCGCGACTGTAGCGTAGCTGGAGTTTGCTCGATAAGTTTAACCGCCATTGAATTCCCTTAATGACTGGTTTCACACCACCATCGACCACATGTTCACGCCCCAGCTTGGGCAGAGGAATACAGATAATGTAGACAAAGTGGAATAAAAGTATCGTTCCTCTGGAAAAGCACCAGTGGCGTAGCTATTATCCGTTCAAAGCATCACACCATGAGACACGAAGGATTTGTCATAAACATGATGAATGGTAAAATAGAAGGGGAAGGCCAAGGGATAAATACATAGGACAAGTGAAGAGGGATGTGAGAAGGAAGACCTACTGTGGAGTGGGGGAATTGACATGGGATAGGAAAGAATGGAGGGGTGTAGTCTACCAATCTTAGGATTGAAAGACTATGATGATGATGAGACCTCTAGTAAAGAGTTTGACCTGTAAAGAAGACAGCTTTCGTAGCCATAGAATGCCCATTCTCTGAAAAAAATAGTCTATTACTTAAATATTGTGTCGGGAATGGCAGATATTATGCAGATTCACACAAACACTGACATTTATGAATTTCAATATTCCTTCGAATGAAACTGCCCACTAGGTTCAATTCCTCAGCATAAATTGATGGCGTTATAACCATCGGAAGAAATATTATAGTACAAAATAATATATCTAAAAAAATTAAATGAAAATAATGCATTTAAATCAGGAATTCCGTGGCCTAGGCGATGAGCCACCAGTAGTGTTAATGAGGCTATCTCGTGCCGACGCCGTGCGGCCTCCTCGGAGAACAGGTACCTATATTGTACCTGTATATTAGTATACATATTCACATAACTCCAGGGCAGACCAGAGAAACTTCCTTGTTTACTAATTACTTCTGTCACTGTAATACTTTGACTTAGATGTTCCAATACAAATGTAACTTTGACATTAACTCGCGAATGACTAAATTCATAAAAATGTCGTTTGTAATCTGCCGTACCACAATATTGCATAAAGTGCATCCATATAAATCTTCTGAGTCTTATCATCCATCTGGCTTATAAAAAAAGCAGCATTAAGAATACGAAAGTATTTTAATAAGGTAGTCACCCTCCGTGTATCTGAAGAGTATCGTGTACGAGCCATCCAAAAAATGTAGCTAAACAAAAGATTGTCGTCAAGTACTAACCCTTAGCAACACGATTGTTTTATCGTCTTTCATTTACCCCTCGGGTTCCAGAAAATTTCTCGGGTTCATCTAATCACGAACAATTAAGTGATCTCTGGGGTATAATTGCAATCTTCAAGTGGATATCACAAAGAGTGTTTGAAAATTGAAATACATTGAAAATTTGATTTGACAACAAAATATTGATTAGTGAATGACGAAGTTAAAGACTAGCCTATAATGATGAAAGAAGAATTATATTTAAAAGATCTAATGTCTTCCTCTGTTCCTTTATAATGTGAAAGAACGACGAAACTCAAGGATTACAGACCGCCTGAGAAGACATCTGATCAAAAAGGTACTAAACATGAATAGTCGTTTATTGGAAGTGTAGGAGAGTAAATGTTTTAAGTTTAACGTAAAATTTAATTACGACTTTAATGTCATAGTATTTGGGTCCAACATTTAGCCCCGAGTTAGCAAGTAAATTGTAAATTAGTAGTTATTTCACGATGCCGGGGAAAGTTAATGGAAATGGCAGGCTTTTAGTGAGGAACAAAAGCCTTTAGAATATCCTACAATTATTATTATCTCCAGTAATGCATGCAATATCTAGCATCACTTATGAAATTAAGATTATCGCAAGAACATCTAAAATCAAGAAAATTGATTGCGAGGCAACTAAAAATGTATAATATCTAAAAAAAAACTAATTTAATGTTATTTTTTGCAGAGCACAAATTCAAGTTCAACCTTTCCATGGAACTAAAAAGATTATCAATTATTGGAGGGAGAGAAACTGCGAAACAGCTTTTTAATTATGATTTTAAATTTCTGTTAAAAAATTTCAATCCAATTAATTCACAAATATTTTTTATATATATAATTCACACAGGGGCGTAGTCAGGAGGGCGTTGATTAGGTTGCAGCCCCCAACCCCGAAATTTTAATTCCACAAGATTTTTCATCACAGTTAAATAATATTAGTAATTTTATGCCTCGTCACGCAATTTACATTTTTGTTTAAGAAAATGCCATCAAAAAAACATTTTTATTTAAAAATATTCAACAGGAGGAAATGATGATGAGTAAATGGGAAAGAATGGGTAGGTGAGCACCCCAAATAGATGAGCACACACTATTGCTTTTCGATGGGAGAAATAACTTATTTGGTTTGAGTTCAGTTGTCAGCGGAGATTATTTTCTCACTTCGTCACAGTAGGTATGTGAAAATATTAAATTGATATAATGAAAGTTCAGGTGAGGCAAATATGCTAGTCTAATTTGTAATTGGGTAACCACCCAGGTTACTATCATTTGGTTTATAAGTAGGTATAAGCAGGGAATTAAGGTAGGCATTTGAACGATCGCGCACTTTAAAGGGACGGCTAATAATATACCTATACAATTGACGGAAGAGTAATTGCTTACTGTCTCAAGATCAAACCATGCACTCACGAGAAAACATTTGCAGGACCTCACCCTTAGACACTCTCGTTCGTATTTTAGTGTCTTCCGATATAAACCTGAATCGCACTGTCAAACAGTTACATTAATTGCTCGAGTTTCAAAAATGCACACACGCTTTAACTTTAACTTATTCTCCCTTTGATACAGATATATTTCCCAAATAGTGATTTAAATTACGCAGCTGAAGCTTAATTAACAATTAATTAATTTAAAAATATAGTATTGTGAACATACTTTTTGGATTTTGACGTAATTTCCTATTTTTATTACTGTACTTTGTAGTCAGCAAATCCATCTAATACTCTCTGTAGCCGTCACAGACTTGCCAGAGACTGATGGTGAATTAGAATCAAATTTTCTTCTCACTTTTTCCATCCTTCTGTTCATTCATATCCCTAGTCTCTTCGTACTTTCGTATCCTCCGATATAACCCTGAATCGTACCATTAACTGTTCAGTAATTGCCTAAGTTTACCCTCTTTCCTCAATGACTACGTTTCCACGACGCACAATATTACGCTCCATATAAAAGTAATCGAAAAATACATGACATAAGGATTTAAATCTATTTGTGGATATCGAGTGTGTTAACATTACATTTAAATATGAAGCTTCCAATACTGAAATACTAATAGGCTAATAATTATTTTTGTTTTCCATAACTAATTTTCGGGTGTACTCGAGAAAAATCATGAACTTTTCCATAAAAGGGCAAAAACCTACGCCACCTTAACCCTTGAAACGGTAAAAAAAATAGCGTAAGAAACGAAGAAAGTGTTGAAACAGGAGAGGCAACGAAGATCGTGGAGAGCTAAATAGATACCATGAACGCCTATAACAGAGCTGATGCAAGCCAAGGTGAAAAAAAAACATTTTCAGGTATTAATTTCATGAATGAATCCAGAGTCCTATTTAATTACGGCCCATGATAAACTAATTGGTGACGGAACGGTGACATGGGTTGATTTCGAAGTTGTAAATTAATAGATTGTTACCACCAAAAGCAATAAATCTGCAGTTAATATCCACTTATCCATCAATGATGAAGCATAAATTATATTTTACAATCGTTGCAATGCTATCAATGATGTTCCACGAATTACACAACGGGGTCCGGCATTATATCCCATTGAAGTATAAAAATGAATTTAAAATACTACCACCATAATCCTTGAATATAATTCAAGTCATTTACTGCGAATTTACACTTAATTTCCTTTTTAAACAATCCATTTCTTTACAAATTATAAATAAGATTTACAAAAACTACTCACAACCTGATGTTATAAAATGATAAGTGATTTCCAAAAATTTTAAACCTATTTCTTTATGTTCCAAATATACTTAGATTCGTTCTTATTGCGAACCTCTGGGAATACTGAGTTGGTTTTCAAACATTTGAATTAGTGATTTGTAACATAATGAAGGTGTATCAAAATATTTAACATGATACCTCTTATATTTAAAACGAAAAGCAAACGATCAGCAGAAATCTGACGACATGGTACAGGGGCATGTTAAAACACGAAAAATTGACCGAAATCTTATCAGCATAAATCAATCAAGTTCCAAGGAAGTGAGCATCAACAAAATACCGCTCTGTGTACAGCAAGAATCACATGAAGGTGTGCATTATCATAGCTCCCTTGAAAGAAAAGGCAGTGAAGAAATCCCCAATCTCAAGGAAAGAAGTGATATCAGTGACCCAGCAGAAGGAAGTCACCCAACCATATACAACGAATTATCACCCGATGTCATTGCAGAAGCTCAAAAGGAAGATTCTCGTACCTATATCAACCGATTGACGATGAAAGATGATGCGAAGTTGCAGAAAGACAAGGCAAGTTGGACATTTCATCTTAGGTATAACTTGATTATTATTGCTAGTCAATTAATCCACGTTTTTCGAATCTAAGGGACAAATATCGCATTTTTTCTAAATATATTGTGTGATTCTTGACGTAGCTAGCAGTTCAATTTCAACTTCTCAACAATTCAAGGGAACGAGAGTCGCCGTCGGTCTACAAGACGCTAATAATTTTTTCAAGTCGATAGTTTTGATTTAGATGGAGATTACGTCTCTCCTAGCGTTATTTGTTAAATCGTAGGCACAACCATTCTTTCGTAATTACTAGAGCGTTCAAAAGTTCTTCCTTTTCTTCTTTGTTGAATTGGAAAAAGTGGGTGGAGCCCTATGAATGAGATTGAGTTGCTCAGAGGGAAGTTGGTGAGTGCAAGCGTAGCATTGGAGCAGGGGGTTGTGGTCCGCTCTGGGCGGTACTTTTGGTCCACTGCAGTGAGGTAAATATTTTTTCACCACTTACATACCTGCCTGTATACTCTCGCATATGTAGTAGCTACCCATTACTCTGCAAGCTGTCACATGAGCATTTGGTAGACGGAGATGAGAAATCAATCTTAGTGAATTTGGTGACATGATTGCGTCAACTTATCAAGCAGACACTGCTTCACTTACAGATTATTTTGAATAGTCAAATCTAATTTTGTTTAACTTCTATTATCGTGAATTATGTGCAAAAAGAATTTCTTGCACCAAACAGTTTCACAGTAAATTTCTCCAACTTTCGACAGTTGTTCCACTTGCCAAAGTCTTGTCATTACTTCCTTGAAAGAAGAGGCGGGAGCTATTGGATGCGAGTGATACAGAGATGACACAAAGGTAATAATGATCGGGGAGAATTAACCAAATGATGAGAGCATTGAAAAAAATATTAGCTATGGAATTCATCTCTGTATCATTATTTCCTTGGTGTCAGGATTAAACGTGGTATGCTTGCTAAAGGGTAATTTTCCCAGCTTTACCTAATGAAATTACTTTATAAATAGGTTAAAAAAAACAGCAATTCCACACTGCATTTAATTCACACAATAAAGTTATCTATTAAAAAATAATGTGAAATTGCTGTTTTTCAGCCTCTAGAAATTTGTATTTTCCTTAGGAACAACCAAAGGTAGCTGACCAACCTGGCTGTCTTCTCCTAGTAAGTGAACCTAACAAATCGATGGCTAATTCTTGTAGTAAACTTTAATTTAAATGTTATTTATAAACAACCATGAGCCCAAATAATATAGAGAAGTTAAGCTTCAAAGTAATTTAGTGCTGCCAGCCCTCTTGAATAAAATAAATATTTATGCCCTTAAAAAATATTTTGTTTTATGTTGCAATGCCACAGAAAGATTTTTGAATATAATTAAAATGAAAACATTCTTGACGAGAAACTCTAATCACAGAGATTACCTGCTTTCCATGGTCCCAATAGTCCAGTAGACAACAGTCATCAAAGTACTAGACAGTAAAAAACTTAATAGAAATATTATTGCCTTTCATAAAATAGGTGCAATCACAGGTGTGATTTAAAGTAGAATCTTTGAATAGAGTAGTTTACATTCGTTTGAAATTTTCATCTCTTTCATGCAACCCAAAAAGGCCAATTATAGGGATATAGGCTTAACTTTTACCACCGGGCAGACCAGTTGCCTCTGAATATTTATAAGCCACTGCCGTTTCTATGCTTTTTTAACCTTTGCATAAATAAGCATGAGAATGTGATTGCCTGCCCTAATGGAGTACATGACCCCTTTTTAGGGCTTTATTTAGAGAAATCAAGAGCTCGTTTAATCCTTAAATAATTTTCAATCATTCCAATTCATTCTATTAAATGACTGAATTTATTGCATAAAATTTTGGAACACATTTAGTGTGCTAAAACTTTGGTCATTTAGTTTTAAAATTAAGTGGTGGAAGGTTACCATAAAGTTCCAGATGGCTCAAGTAGGGAGGGGTAAGACCCTTTATTGTGCATTATGAAAGGGGAAGAAGATTCTTTGACCAGTCACACATCAGTACTTCCATCACATTACATAAGTATCCTTACTTTGGTAAATTTGACCCTGGCTGAAAATCAAGGAGATTGGCACCTAAGTTTGGATTTCAAGACTGTATGTGTTGCAAAATAAATTCACATGAGTTTTCTCACCTACAACATGTTATTTTCATTAAAGATAAATAAAAGTAATGTCATTGAACATGATCTTCCAGGTTAATCCACTGAGGTTACACAAAAACCCACATTTAATGCCAGCAATTTTGCAAGTTAATGATGATAATTTTATAAAAGAATTCATAAAATGTCATAATAAATATCGTGTAGTACATAATGCACCTCCTTTGGAACTCCGCACAGAGGTAAAACTTATTTTCTATTGAAGAGAGATGTCCTCAGGCTTGAGAATATTTGTCAAAAACTACATTATTACTTAAGTTTGGCTTGGTATTAAATGACTCTTGGCATTTTTTTTAGTTGAGTGTATTCAGTCGAAAATGGGCAGATAGCTTAGCTGTGAGAAAGGTAATGGAGAATAGTAATAGCAGCTTCGGTGAAAACATATTCTACAAATCAGGATTTGAAATGGAACCAAGAGAGCCTGTTGACTTCTGGTATAAAGAAGGAGGACATTACCCATATGGAACAACTGCCTTTCAGTTGCAAACAGGTAAAAAAACAGGTACCTAGCTTATAATTTACAAGGTTGAATTTCGTAGAGGACCTGATGCAATCAAAATCAGTGTAAATGGAAAGCATTAAATATATTCAATGGACCCCGTTTTTATGCTTCAAGGATATTAATTATTACATTGAAAGGAAAAAGATTATATCAAAAGGAAAAATACATGAATCTATTATGACTATATGGTAATCAAGGTAAATTTTGAAAATCTTTTGTAAAATATATGAATTACATTATGTGCAGTTTGATAACCAATCATTTCCTC
Organism: Calopteryx splendens; assembly: GCA_002093875.1. NCBI lineage: Eukaryota > Metazoa > Arthropoda > Insecta > Odonata > Calopterygidae > Calopteryx > Calopteryx splendens. The sequence goes on from LYUA01000122.1 coordinate 1,114,940, forward strand.
CTAATTCTCATAAGAGCCTCATTTTTTCTAAACTAACATAAGGAAAAATAGAATGTCCCAGACCCATAATTTGCTACTTGAACAACAATTCTCAAATGATAAATATTCAAGAACTCATTATTTAATAAAGATCTAAACATGTTTTTACATAAACTGTATTTTTTGCCTCCTGAATAAAGTAGAGCCTTAGTTTTATAAATAAACATTATTTTATGGCATGGCATAAATTCACTTTCATTGAGAGGCAATATTTTGCAAATAAAATATCAAATGAGGTATATTAAAAAAAAGATTTAACTTTTTAACAAGCATACCAACATGCTCATATAGCATGCTCCAACCAGCAGATTTTGGTTATGATAATGTGATTCTACTATGAGCGTTAGTCACCTGCTGAAGTGAGCGCATGCAGAAGCCGTCCATCAGATTATTGGCAAAGTACGTCAGTTAACAAATGGGGCACAAATTGTGTAGTGATGCGAAGCATCTGAGGTTTCTCATCTCAGTGGAAATCTCCCAGGTGCTGATGCCCACTTCCTTAGTAACTGCTCCAATGATTCCTGAGAATCACAGCATAAATTTTATGGCCATGGTCATCTGTTGCTGTAGAAGGTTTTCCAGGCCCGGGACCTTCACTGACCAACATTCTGCCTCTTTAAATGCTTAAACCATTTGCAATATTACGTACTTTCCACTCATAGTCCTCTAAATATTGTTGGATAACCAATGGAAATGTCTCTTAAAAGTTTTTACCAAGTTTTCAGTAATATTTTCTCACTTCAGGGAGTATAACTCAAAGGCTTATGGGCAGAGAAGACAATGGCAGTTGTCATCAAAACCTATCACTAGGAACACTCAATAGCCACAGTAAGCTCTATGTGCCAGTTGGTGTGCTATTAAAAAGTTTGTTTTTTTAACATTCCTCAAATGTGATATATACCTATGATAAAGCAAGTTCATGTGGTTAGTTATAGGGTTAGTGCTTCTACTTTAAAAAAATATTTTAATTAAAATATTTCAAAATAGTTCAAATTTTCCAAAGATTTTGCATGGGTTTAAAACCTCTTATGTAATTTTTTTAGATTTTAATGGGATTTTATGAATAAAAGACACTAATGCTGTCCTCAGGTCATTTCACTCAGCTAGTTTGGAGAGAAAGCAGGGAAATAGGTGTTGGAATAGCCAGAAATCCTACAACGGGAACATATGTGGTGGCACATTACTATCCACCTGGAAATATTAAGGGAAGATATCATTTGAATGTATTGCCACCATTTTAGTGATGGTATAAGGCTAGCGTTATATGTATTTGTCTAACCATATCACTGTATAGGGGGAAATAGAACATGTATGGATTACAAATGATTATATGAATCTGAAGAATAAACTCTACAACCAGTATCAAAGGTATATGTATTATTTGACTGGAATAAATTCTGCATTAAGAGTTAAGCAATGATACATACTCATCTGATATCATTACTATTGCAATTCTCTCATAATCAAGGATTTTACAACTTCATGGTTGTTTAGATTCTTTGTTATTCATCTCAAATTTACAGTCAAATTATTTACTCCACACAGCATAAGAATAATTCAAGCTCTTCATTCTTCGAAGCAGTGAATAT
>LYUA01000122.1:1138706-1154655 GCA_002093875.1 Calopteryx splendens
TGCCGGGGATCGAACCCGCGACCTTTACCTCCACAGGTGAGCGTGCTACCAATAGGCACGCCTCATAAGGCGAGCGTGATACCACCTCTCCCCCCATCCGGGGGAGAGGTGGCCCATCCGGGTCGATTCATCACAGAACGACTATGCTTTAGATTTAAATAAATGTTTCTTTTTAAAAAAAGATTCACGACCTTTTCTCTTTTAGGTTTATGGGTGCTTCGGAAATAATGAGCGTTCCGTCCACGGTTAAAACTATCGCGCAGCATCCGACCGACTGCGTATCAAAAAAACGCAAACACCGCTCACCAGTAAGTACACCCGGTGCCACTGATAATCTTTTCTAAAATTTTAGAACTAGGTCTTGGAAGAAACCAATAAGTAACTTGGCCATTCCACACTCAAAATCATGAATGGTCATAGAAGCACTTCCAGGATCGCGCTCAAGGTAGCTCTCTAAATGAAACTCATTTACTGGCCCCAATTCCCGGCTTCCTCTCTATTTTCCCTACGTTTCCCTCGTAACCTGCCGGCATGGAACGGCAATCACAATGGCAGAGATACTGCAATATTACGTGCTTTAATGGGAACATAACACAGTGATTTAAAAATAGGTTTTTTGATCAAAATTCTGATGCTTAAATTTCGTAATTTTAAAAGATGGATAAAACGTATTTCCACGAAAACTACGGTAGATTAGCTCGCACATACGTTAACTTCAATTTTTTTACAAGCTAATTTTTTCAACCTCCCCTGCCATCGGTATATCACCGCGTACGTCCAAATTATGGCTGGAACTTGCTATTTTTCAAGCCAATTTTCAACTGTTCAAAAAAAACCATGGAGGGTAAAAAACCATTCCCTCTCATTGAGAATTCCCAAAGTATAGGTGTATCACATTCCGGAAATCTTAAAAAAATGTGGACCTTTTCGCGATTATTCCTTTGAGTGTTTCAGGAAATTGAACAATTCACGACCTTTTTCCTTGAAAGTCGATCTTCCCGACGGAGTTACCGCTCAGAGCGATTGCTCAAAGGGTAGAAATGGCGGAATTATAGAAAATGGAGGGAGAAGTACCCATAAGAGCTACCTGACACGGGCGACGCGGGTCCCGTAAATTAATGCTAGAGTAGCTCATATAATATAGGAACGGAGATGCGAATAGCAAAAGCATAAGGGATGAACGAACTAACGATAATGCCATCAATTGCGAAAAACACACAAAAGAACGATCGATAGTTGAAAAAAAAGAATTGAAAGAATTCACGATAAATACCTGCTTTTAAAAATCGCTTTCCAGGATTTCAAAAGCAAAAGAGGAATAATGATATCAAGTCACCTGTAAATTTTTAATTAAAAAAAAGCTCGTAAGGAAAACCTCAAAGGCTTTTTAAAAAATTGAATGCAGCCGATGGAGGAACACAATGGGACAATAACACGAAAGGGATTCATTTATACGCTCTTTCCTCCCATGGTCTGAGCGTACGATGGACGAGAAAGTCATTTTATTACAAATATATGCACAATTACATAGCTGCTTTTTGTTTTAAATTAACCCCTCTGACTTTAAAAATCCATGTCTCACAAAAATTCTGTCCTCACTACTGATAACAGTTTTTCGTCGAGTAATAAACTCTTAAGCTCAGCGAATGCGACTACGGAAGGGTTATTAAGGGCTGCCTCAGGGTTCCTTGCAGCCAAGCAGGCTGCACCAGGAATCAATTCAAGTGCACCACAGAGTCATTTCATCCGTGAAGGCACTTCCAACAAATGGGGCAAGATGCGACTGATGGTGGTGCATGCTCAATAATCTAGATAATTTATAACCCGTAACAGGCTACTGGAGAGGATCTTAGATAAGTTTTTCTTCCCATCTTTAACAGATTCATTACGACACTAATTGACAAGAAATTCTACACGTAGATAATTTTTTCCGACGGCATCTCACATCTACTTGAGAAATAAACGCAAAAAAAGTTATACAGTCCTATAACGATAATTCAGCTTTTTCAATTGAATGGCTTATTCAGATTCCACTTTTGACAATTTTCACATTATATTATTTGTCAATTGTAATCTTCCGGTAAGGGTAGGTTTCTGAGGGGCACACGACATAACCCATTCTTCATTTCCGCACATTTTCTGCCACCCTTCATATCATCCGAAATTCCTAATCTTTTCCTCCCTCTACCCTCTTTCTTTTCCGTCGGCATCTCGCATCTACTTGAGAAATAAATGCAAAAAATAATTATACAGTCCTATAACGATAATTCAGCTTTTTCAATTGTATGACTTATTCAGATTCCACTTTTGACAATTTTCACGATACATTATGTATCAATTGTAATCTTCCGGTTAGGGTAGCTTTCTGATGGACACCCTCTACAATAACCCTTTCTTCATTTCCGCATATCTTCTGTCACCCTACATTCCATCCAACATGCCTAATCTTGTCCTCCCTCTACCGCGCAAACCCAACATTCTCGTATATAACATAAGTCTTCAACAATCCATCGCCACTCAGTACGCCCTGCAGTCACATTTCCTGCCTTCTTTAGATTTCTCCCAATACCCTTCTCTCCTCCCCTACCAAGCACATAACCTTTGTTCATTTTCATTTCAGTCAACTTCACTTTTTCCATCCTTCTCCACGCCCACATTTTAAAAGCCTCAAACCTAAGCTTGTCATCTTGCCTCAACGACCAAGTTTCCGGGCGATATGAAACCACGGTACACATTAATGTCTCACATTACATGAGCATTATTTATTTTTTGATGGACTTACTTGAAACAATGAAGTGCCATGATACAGGTACATATAATTACACTTAATCAATTTTTTTGTAAACATAAATTCCCGGTGTTCATTTTTTAGATGTAATTTTTTCTAAATTAAATTTTGTCGCCGCCGATATTTCAATCTTAATTGGGAAACTTTAATTACTATAAATTTTTATTCAACCTACGGATTTATAAAAAAATATTTCTAGCGATTCGTTGCACAATTCAATCATACGGTTTCTTCGTCGTCATCATTTTCAGCCATTTTCAAGCATTTCTTTCGTCATTTGAAGCAAATCTAACTTCCATGTGCAACTGAGATCGGAGTTGCTGTATCTTCAGACACACTTGCATTCTATGAATGAAAAGTCAAAAAAAAAACGTAGAAAACGTTAATAAGAGGTGAAATCAAAATGTTAATTCGACTTAACTATTATAAAAATTAATAGGGTCTTTATAAAAACAAGTTCATGATCCGTGGCATCACTGTGAAAAAAGTGCCCAAGTGCCATAAAATCGCGCATCCGCACAAAGAAAAACCACTGCACACGAGTGACCCTGGACTCACACACAGTTAGGAAACCATGGACGGCATTCGGTCACGTACCTGAGAAAGCGTCCAAGAACGACATGATGATAACAAAGGACAACTGAGCCCGACTCCCCCAGCTTCTCTCGACGGCGATCCTAGGCAAAAGAGGACGAGCAAAGGGCGGCGCCTCACACTTTATACCTCGCTTATCTCTCCAATAAACTCCCCGACAGTCACGTGGGCTTCAGGAAAGTTAATCCACGCAGCGCCACCGCGATCTGCAGAAACACATGTCTGTCTATATCTGTCCGCATAAGAGAAACTAGATTTTTTTCCACAAGAGATTAAATATTAGCGCGATGGATACGATAGAAACGAATTCCCTCTCTCCCTCTCTCTCTCGGAAGGGCGTTAGACGAGTAAACTATGAGGACTCGTCATGAGGGTGTTTCGATCAATATAAATGGCTCCGGCGTGAGGTTGCGAACTCTCCCGGATTCGGCGGGAGACTCTAGGAAGCTGACGACAATTCAGGAATTCCCCCCATTCCCGGAATACAATATTTTTCCGGTGAGCACACACACAAAGATGACCCGGGTCGTAGTTTCCCCATTTTCATTTGCCATTGTTTCTCCCTCGGAGAACATAGAAAAAACGTAAAATTTTATTTGATGACGACTCTTGTTGAAAAATAATACAGAAAGGGTAGACATTTACGCACGCATTTTATTTTTTGGTAATTATAAATAGGATATAAGTAATTTGACTATTTTTTACTACTTTTCAGCACTACCTTCCTTTCTAAAGATAATAAGAGACTGATTGTCATCTCAAAACGTTTGGATAGAAAAATTATACACAAATTTTGCCTCTTACGCACGGCATCCTTTTCCTCACTTAAATCCACTACCTACTACGTATGTACTTTCGGCGGAAGTAATCGCAGTAAATATTTCAAAAACCATCTCCCATATTTTTAAGATGATGGAAAGTTTTGAACAATGACAGTAAGAAATTTTAAAACTTGATTTATGCTCTTGGTGACTCAATGTGGTACATTCGTACTTTATAAAATCACCCGAAATCGTCCTTGAAATGTTTAGTCCGGATATCACACCGGAACAAAAAATCTTCAGGCGTTGGCAACCCTACTGTGGTGTTATCTCGCTGGCGATACTTCGAAGAGGGTGTCAATCGCCATCATTGTCGCGTTTATTGAGACAGACGCCCCGTAACCGCTCCTCCCGAAGCCCTCTCTCGCTCTCTCAAACTTATAATTTTCAATGTGCTGGCGCCTGATCGATACGTCATTTGTTGATTTTCAAGCTTAACACGCTGCTGATGGCAAGTGATGGAAACTAAATAAAAGCGACCAATGGGATCGATCATGGGCGCCCTTCACGAAGCAAATGGCACTTGGATTTCCGCCACACCCTAAAACTCTCCCTTCCCGCCTTTAACGCTCCCAAACATTTTCGCCGACCAATGGCCATTTCCAAGATTTGAGGCCGGTGTGAGTTGTGGGGGCAATTTGCGTTAACGCGCCAACCTCTAGAGGAAAACAAGGACGGCCCCCGTGGAAAAGGAATTAAAACGGCGCTGGCTCGGGCGTCACTTTTTGTAGGTAATTAAGAATTAACGGCTTTGTACCCATTCCCACAGTAAATTTATTTACGTCACAATAATCCGGTTCCGACGAGCTCTCGTTGTCGACAAGCTCGTTATCCTCGGGTTTTTCGAAATAAATTACTTCGCTGTATTAATGGATAGAAAATTATTTAGCCTAAAAATATTACAAGCAAATATTGGTGGTGAACGCCCTTTTTTGCGCACTGAGCGCCAGCGGCGGTAGGAACTATCCTTTTCGTAACAACGCACTGTGACTCGAAAGTGGATCTTCGAAATTTGGACATTGGATCAATACACTTTTTAAAAACCGAAGCTTAAAAGTGAACTTAGGAATTCTAATTTCTTTATCATTTTTTTTATTCCAATCCCTACGGAACCCCACAGGGTTGATTGGTGGGCAATAAGCGAGCGCTCTCATTCCATCAATTTTAAGTAACAGTACATGAAAAAAATTATTATTTTAGCTCCTTCTATTACAGCTACCAGCTATGCACTTACGATTTTAAAAAGTTTGTAAATGTATTTCATTTATGTATCCTTCTGCATAGACGGTACCTGGAGGAAACTGCGTGAGAACTGTTAGCTCTTAAGGGAGGCGTAAAACAAACGATTTTGGGAATGCCCGCCGTAATTTATTCAGAGACGATCCAGTGCGCCATTGCTTCCTCTCAGCAAGTCGAAACTTGCGAACGAGTTTGCCGGTGGTCACCTCTGTTTCAGAAGGGAGAAACTTTTAAGAAAGGTCCTGAGTAAAAAGAGGAGCAGGTAGGGAAAACATCAGGGACAAAAAAAGACTGCCATTACCGTCTGAGAAAAACTACAACCGGTGAACGAAAAATTCCTGCTAATGGGAAAGAAATCATCGCTACCTAATATTAGCACGGTCTTAGCCATAGTCACTTTATGTTTAAATTCAAATGTAAAATAATGGATAGAAAATGTGAATTTTGAGCTATCTGCGCTTTCGCAGGAATGTTTAAAAAGACACTCACGCGATTCGATTATTGTTTTAGTACCCCTCGTCCTAAAATGGCAGGAAAAATAACAACAAAATGACTACCTTTGCATTCATAACATTTAAATATGTGATCCATGATTCCATCGAGGAATCAACAGCCTAATGCAGCTATCAAACGGTAGACGACCTACTTTGGTTTTATTCGTCTGAAGACAGAATTTATAAATGTTTCGATCAAATTCATTGGTGAAGACAAATGATTAATGTCCAATGGATCCAATTGACAATTAAATTTCCACTTTCTCCGCCGATGAGATTGGATATTACTCTTTTTTCGTATTATTTATTTCTTGATAACTCGAGAGTATTTTCGTTTTGCAAAAGAGAAGCTCTGTTTTTGTGACGATTTTTATCAAATATTTTTTTCAGTGATTCAATGTTAATCAGTATCTGAAGAATTTTATTACCATATTTTATTTTTTATTGGACGAACTAGAAATCCACGTCCCTTTAAAAATTAACTTCATACGTGAATTGTGAAACATTATTCTGGCTTTCTCCTGTCGAGAATTTTAATCTCAATAATCCATTCCAAAATAAAACTAATTCACGTTAAGTAAAACCCAAATAAAAAGTTATTGCTTCTATATTCTACATTTAATCTGTTTTGCCCGCATAAAAACATAATTATAATTAAAATGTATTTTAGAATATCCTTAGGCATCCAATCGGCTGCCAAGACCAATGTGACATAGGTGTCTAAGTCACGCCAAACTACCAGTTGGCAATGGTTTTTTATAAATTAACTAACAAAACAAGCATACTCATTGCTTATTGAGTGAAAAAAATTTAGTCATAAATTAAACTTACTCTTAGTAAATGACTTTACTGAAATGTTTTTTTTTAATCCAGTCCTGCAGTTTCTCACATGCCTGGTGAAATTAATTTCGAACCTATATAACCTCGACTTTCGGAAAAGGAATTTCTGTAAGAATGGGAGTGTAAAATAAAGTAAATTCTCGAGAATTATCAATGACAAACTAGCAACGGAAAAAATGAATGGGGATATCCCGAGTTTCCAGCTTCTGAACGGGCTGTCGAAACGGCGTAACGACGCTTATGCACGACATTTCACAATAGAGCGGAAAGGTACCTGTAAATCATCCTAGGAATGCCGGAATGTGTCCCTCTACCACCTCATAAATGTAATTTTCGCCGATTGAGAACATGCTGATGCTCTTAAAAGTCCCGAACTATAGGAAATCGACTGTAAACTGGGACCAGAACCAGGGCGCCCACCCTCCCCCCCCCCAAAAAAGATGGCTTAAATTTCCGGAAGACGTCCACTCACCATTCTGCTTTGATTCGCGCAGGACCGCCCGCAGGTCGTCCGGGGGTTCGGTCAATAGATCCCTCTTCTCCAAGGTTGTCACCCGCCTCTGGGTCTTGCCGGCGCCAAACGTCTCCACGGTCTCCCTCGTCACCGTCTCATACTTTGGCTCCTGACGGCATGGAAGAGAAAAGAAAGGGGTCCATTAAAGTGAAAAAGAAAAATATGGACAAAACGACGTGAGGACTATGGGGGTGAGAGGTGGGAGGGGTAAGGGGGAGAGCGAGGAGTTATACAGGGGACGTCACGGTTTGTTTTTAGAGAGAGGGTTTTTAGGATGAGGTCACCTTCTCCCCGCAACCGACTGCGGTGACCACGAAGGGTGGTGGATGGCGTCCTGCGGAGAGTTCGCCTCGGAGGAGAAGACACGAAGGCCAACCACACTCGTGTTCGATCGATCATCATATCTCACGCGTGCAAAAAACCCTCTCCCTAGTGGACGGGGATAAGGGGGGAGGGGGGTTGTGTGTGTTCGTTCTTATGTACGAAGCGTCAAATGACGCAAGCGGAATTGAATGGGTTGTAAGGGGAGAAGAGGGTGTTGGGGATGCTTGGCTTTCCGCCACCTTTCTTACGCAGTTCCGTACAGGAAAAGAGAGATATTACGTAAAAATTCAGTTGGGATGTTGGAAGGAAAAACATCAAATAGCATCCGTGAGGTCAAGTTTTGTGCATGTGTGCGTGTTCCACCGAGGGCAACGAATGGGGTTGGGCGATATTATGCTGGGGACAAGTAAGTAGGGAAAAGTCCGTAATTTACCCCTAATTTCGCTAATTTAATTTGCGAAAATGCCGTCTCACATAACACATCACGTTGAAACAGGACAAGGAGCGCAATTTTCCATCACAATATCACAAATTACGATCTAACCTCATGATGAATGCTACCTGGGAAGCCTTAGATTCAATTAAGTTAATGAGTTTCAGAATAATATTTTATTTCGCGTGCAGGAACACCTCCTCCCTGTCTTGAATATAGAGCAAAGTCTCTCAGTCGAGGAGTGTCTCTAAATTCAGTCTTAAAAATATTTTAAAAAGGTATAGAAACGAATATTCGATGTTTCTAAACGATCTGAAATGCCGATTATTCTAAGGATAAATTATTTTTACTAATAGGAACCGACCAAAAATTACCCATGACCGCCTTAAAGGCATGAATAGCCCCCTCGAAGTATCAGCAGGAAGCATTCGAACCAATGATTCTAACTTCGACGGCCCAGGCAAAGTTCTATTCCATACGTAGAATCCCATTTCTTTGGTGAGTGTTTAAACCGCAAGCAATTATCATTTCATTTATTATACTTATTTTCAAGTGTTCACCTTCCCTGCACACACGCCTACTATGCGCTCAAAGTCATTTCATATCCAACCCACTGTATTTAATGCTCTCAACGCATTAAAATGCGTAGCAACATTTTTAATCAGTTTCAATAAAATGTCTTAGAAGTATCGCCCACTTAAACACCAGGATATTTCACCAAAAACTTCAACGAATAGCGAAATTGGCGAAAAGAGGATCGCCACTTTCCATCAACGCAGTATTGAAAATTAGAGGCACGTTCTTCGCCGCGTGCGTTGGCTTTAGCAGTCAGTTTCGCTGACACTCCATTCAGCGCCTTCAGGTCAATGATGTGAGACTTGGGAGTCATAGGGAAGTACCATATCTTCGACCTGTAAACGCCGACTGGAATGTCAGCGAAACGGTTGTCTGCAAAAGCCAACGCACGGGGTGAAAACCCGGAAAAAAATGCAGGCATCTACAAACCAACACTGCGGAAACCAGCGCACAAATATTAGAGGAACGTATTCACTTTCCCTGGGGGCCAATAACCTGAAATATTTCCCCCAAAAAACGCTCTCCATCTTCCTCAATTTTACACATTAAAACCTTCATTTAATTAACGACATGCATGGCTATGATATTTCCCATTATTAGTCATTGATGAAGGAAGAATCGAAACGAGATATTCGTTAACTTACCCGATTTTAACAGATCCTGACGACGAGGTAATGAATCAGTGGTGTGGGACTACACCAGAAAGATGATTGTAACGATAAAAACGAAGTGAAGCACAGTAAAGATTGGGTTTGGCTACATGTGCTGTAATGATTTGGTCACCGGGCGTAACTTTCGAAAACGCTTCCGTTTCCCTCACAGAATTAGTCTGAAAAACATTTATTTAACGCCCATCTATAGGAATAGATTCCTTGGAGCCAGCCTTAAGTACCCATGCCATAAACCTACCAATAATGAAGAAGCATTGGTCACTCCAGCACACCATAACACCTACGGAATACCCCTAAATCTACAAACCTAACTACCGGACACAACCGTGGGCGCACTGAAGATTAGTAAATTATAGCCGCCCTTCTGTAAATGACAGGGATTCTCGGGCGTTGATTACCGTGAGGCGTAGCTCCGGAAAAATTACGACGAAAATCGAGCGGGGATATTTATGTTTTCGGGCGAGCAGGGGTTAATCGCTCTAAATGCCTGGATAGAGAATCCCCGTTATCAACAGTCTGGATATGCGGCTAAAAGCCTTTCTCATCTCAGAACCCCACCATGCGCTTCCTCCTCCTCTTCCTTCGACCGCTCAACTTTCAAGCCCGACAACAACCATAGCCAGTCTGATCTAAAGGTTAACATTCGAAGTCCATGAAAGGCGCTTTCAGTTGGGGGAACATCGAGGAGATTTTTTGCACCGATTGAAATATGAGATGAATTTTGCCGAAGGAGAGTACGACGCAAAAACATCCGAAGGTGAAGTAAGTAGTGACTTGATCAAAGAAGATGCTTCAGCCCTTTAAGCCGTTCGGAACGGAATATCGGAATATTACGTGACAAAAAATACCAATACGAACATATATAATGGGTCAAGTCTCAAAAGAAGAAAATGCCTTACATACTCCCAACTCGATGACTGCAAATATTCCTATTACATTGATTCCGTTAGATAAGTAATCTGAAAATGTTTATGAAACGTAGATTGCGATGAGATAGCAGGTGCGTTCCGGACTCATTCAAGCAAAAATTACTTTTAAAAGCATACTATTTCACAATCTGCCCTGAGTATTAAAGTTTCGAAATCCAGTATTTTCCTCCATCACTCTCCAATATTAGAGGCGCTTCTTGATAAAAAATTAACCATAAGTACACTTGTCTTCTTTTTCTTGCTTGGAATATTGAATATTATCTCTACACATCTTTACTACTCTGTCAATGTCCATCTTATCTATACTCTTATCCTATACTCATCGCTTCTATTTTACAATCTTCTCTTATCTTTCCACTCTTTTCTCTATCTATAAGCGTTTTCCCTTTTGATGTTACTTAATACTTTCATTTCAGCGGTTTCCATCTGTTGTTTTGTTCTTGACGTCTCATTCTCTGTTTCCGATGACCATTTAATTATTGGTCTTATAAGTATTTTATATATTCTTATCATTGTTTCCTGCCTTAACTGTTTATTGCTCCATTGCTTTCGTTTCCAATCGTGACATTCCGTTGCTTGCCACTGTTGTACCTAAATATGTACTTAATTTTCATTGCCTGTTCGATTAGTTATTTATATATTGCTAGCTTACAACGTAACGGGAGCGGATATGTCACACTCTTTGTTTTTTTCTGTAGATAAGCCTTTTGTATGATTTATGAAACTGAAAAAGGAGTTATTGATGATCGTCTTGGTTCTCTACTATCAATACTACATCGTCTGTGTAGCATATGGTGTTGATTTTATGTTTACCTATTCTATATTCATTCATTTACTTCATTTTTTCGATAATGTCATTAATTATTACATTAAAAAGCAACAGACAGTACACTTATGTTAGTACACTTAAGCACTTATATATAAATTTAAAATCTGTGAATGTATAAAACAATGATAATATGTATTTTTACGTCACTATGAGCGCATCATTAATTTATTTTAACCATGGAACCTAGTATATTAATCGAGAATCTCAGGATCCACTTCATGCATTCAAATGTCCGGTTATTTATGGGTGTCATTTTCGCAAGATGTTTGGATCAAAAAACTAAAATCAAATATTAAAGTCACGAGCTATATATCGTAAGTAATGAAATAGATAAATTTGTTTGAGAATTAGTCCTATTTGCTATGCTAAAATAGCCATTTATTCCTAACCAAAGAGTATTCAAATACTCCCAAAAGAAATTTACATACCAACAGTACTTCCCGGAAAATATGCTAGCACTTTGACAAATTTGAAACTATGAAGAACTTATATTAAAAACGCCTCATCGACTTCGCCTCAGGTTCCGCCACGCACGAAGCCCCAAGACAGCGCGGCATTTCGCAATGGAAGTTCACAGCGGACTGTCATCATGCGGAACCAAGTTTTTTTTTTAAAAGAGGGCTGAGAAGAAAAAAAGCGTATATTTTGAAAATGCTTTTTTTTCTTGCATCCCCGAGACGCCATTAATCCTGGGACTAAGGATCGCATGACGAGATGGTTCATTTTTTTCTGCAACGGGAAGAGTTTCGAGTCCTGAGTCATGATCTCTCAGTCGCGCTTTAAGTCGATGACGTTACTCTCCAGCGTCCCTCTGGTTCCCGGTCCAGAATGTTAATCAGGCTCGGTCGCAGCAGGGCCACGGCCAAGAGCGGGAGCGCTCCCACACTCTCGAAGAGCTCCACGTGGTGACAACACGATCGACGCCTCGAAGAAGAATTTGGAGTCGCGAGGCCCAATGCCGCGAATCTCTATGGACACGAGATGAGTGTGAGCAATCGCGAGACAACTGCATTTGCGTTACCTTGCTCCATCAGTAGCGGGGAAATCACTGATTGTCCGTAGTGCGCGAAACGTGAAGGGTTGAGAGACGCAAGAGCAGGTTCTAAAAACCCGGGACAAACGTGGAAGCACACCACGCACAGAAAAACATTAAGCAACAACGTTCTTGGACGGGAGCCTGGATTTTAAGGGGGATTCCATGCGCTGGATCGAGCGCGATATTGCAAATAGTCAGGGAGGTTACTCTCCGTTTTTGCCACAATCCCCTTTTGAGTGCCTGGTGAGATTTACGGACTCTTTCTCTGAAGAGTGGACGTATGCTTGAACTCTTTGAATAGGTATTTTAGAGGTAGGTTTCAGGATGACCCTTGAAACTCTTAAACCTCGAGATGGAATCCTTATACGTTTATGCATCACATAACACCTGCAACCTTACATCACTTCCTTCTTCTCCCCTTCGTACTCTCCAACTCTTCCATCCTCCTCCCCGCCGAATTAACGTTCAAACTCCCGTCAAAGCCGTCAACAACCGATCTACCTTTCTCTCAACATCTCCTCCGTCCGCTCGTGATTTTTCTTTCGCATTCCTCGACAACTTTCCCTCTTTTCGATTCATTTCTCAAAATTCTTCGCTAGCTCGATCCTTCTCCAGCCAACATTTTCCCCCCATCCTCTCCGTACCTACGTTTGAAAATCATCAAAATCTGCTCTCATCCACTTTCCTCTAATATCAAGTTGTTCAATACTCACTTTTTGATCTATTCGCTTCGCGTGAAAATAGGTTCATAGTTGGGAAATTTTGGATGAAATTCTCATCGGACGAAAAGCTCCGTCATAAACATGGCACAGATTTCCCAATCATTCAACACTACGCTCAAAACCAACGTCTTCATTAATCATTATAAATAGTGCCCCTCTACCATGATGTCCTCTCCTCTTGTTTAACTTCCTTAAATTTGCTCATCCAATTAGTCTCCTAACATCCTTATGAATATGTCCATTTTGAATTGAATTCTAAACAAATGTGTCGAACAGTTCGACATGCTCCAATTTTTACCCTTTAACTTTAATATTTAATTAGCCTTCATATTTCTCGAGAATCGAAATGCTTGCTTTTCCTCTTTAATTATCTGCATCCCGAATTCCTTATGCTAGCCCTGTATTGCACTCATAAATGCGGTGAAATCCCTAGGCTGTCTTGATAATGGAAGCTTGAACAACCGCAAATATGACTCAATTAGTTGCCATCTGCTGTCACCGCCCTTCCCATGCATATCCTATCATTTCCGTTTATTATTTGGGTCGAAAAATGTAAAGCCTACCCCAATCGCATACTCAGTATTACGTGAAAAATTATATGGTAAAAAATTGTCAACATTGATGAAGTTCATTTTTTCCCACGTTTACTAAGCTCCTAATTCCACAAAACGGAGTCCTCAAACTTTCCGTGGAGCGAGCAAGTAAAAACGTCAATTACCTATTTTGTATATTATAATATAAATTATATTACCATATAATTTTCGTGCACAGAAAATAGAAAAAGAACTGGAACATTGGTCTGTCGTCCCGGAAAAATATACTTAATAATTACTGCCTTCTATATCAGGGTTCGGCATAACTAAGGGAGAAAAAATATGTCGGCTTCGATTATTGTCAGTGATATTAGGGCTTTATCTTACTAAAAAAATTATTTTTTTATGGAAACCCCAGTTGACGCTTGTAACTGTAATATAGTAAGGATTATTGCGATAAAGGACTTTGTAGTAATGGTCTGCGGTAAAATCTCGTAGCATCCGAATAGCATACGTGCAGGAACCCTTTTGCGGACCCAGAGGATACGCCGCATTACTGATGTCTCTGCTGAAGTACCGCAATTTAAGTTATTCATGCGCTCAAGGATGAAACGTTATCAATGGCAATCGACGAACGCGGTACTTTGACAATTTTTATTCCCCCCGTGCTACTTCTTGCAAGGAATCATATTGCATTTCCTCTCGATGCCACTGACTCCTTGCTGGAGTCCTTACTCCCACCCCACTGTTACCAAAGCTATTTAGCATACATTAACAAGCACGGGCAGGAAGAAATAGGGCATTTACTGGAATTCAACGCCGTATTTTCTCGCTCTCGTGTCTCGCACGAATATTTTCTTTGGGGTTACGAATAAATGCTTCCATATAACTCTCCCCTCAAAGTTTTTTCACCGCCATACTATCCGAAGCCATCGACAATTGGCACGAATTTGCTTTCCAGGGTACTGCGGTGAGCAATTGTAGTTTTCCTCGTGAATATCGCACATCCGATATTTTTGCCTTGAGTTATTGATGGAAAAAGAGTACGAGTCATCTGAAAGTTGGTAAACATATATTACACGCATGTCATTCACCGCAAGCATGATAAGCATGGGTCGCTAAAAATAGAGCCTGTGAAACGGGTCGGTGGGGTCACTGCCATTGTGGGGACATAGAAATATGCCTTCTCTTTGTGTGCCACAATTTAAATGGACCAAATCCGGGTCGCTTCCACGGGTCCCTTAATCTCTCACTGAAAGACTGACTCCACTTGGCCGTCAATGGGCATCCGACTCAAAGGCAACAGAATAACAACTTGGAGAAACAATTTGTACAGGCGAATCAACCTTGACCCGAAACTCAGTGTATGATAGAAATAACAAATTATACATTATAAGTTTCTATGAGAAGGCAACCTCATAGGATGTAATAGAATACAAAAAATGGGTCATGGGAAGCACAGGAAGCACAGGAAATGGCAGGAAGTACTTTCAAATAAGTGATTTTCGGACGGCGGAATTGCTTCAGGAAACTTAAATTACCACATTGAGAGACAGTAATTTTCTCACAGGATTCTTTGCATTAAATTTTTCTTCAACGCTACTGGGAATTATAATTAAATTGGAAAGATTGACTTTACGAAAAAGAAAAGAACGCACGGCATTAAAGAAGTTGGCATCTCTGACTGCCGAAGCCCAGATCCAACCCACAACCGGATATAACAGAATGGAAGATAACCTCCGCACCACGTTGAAATGTGACACTATTTTTAAAACGCATGCCGTAAAGTGTATGTTAGAAACCTTAACTTGGATTTCGAAACGTGCGCACATGCGCGCCTCGAGGGTGGATGAGGGCCCAAAATCTTTGATTCAACACTTCTCCCCACATGAGGGCGGATCAAAGTTCAACGCGTCACACAAAATGTCGTGGTGAAGCAATAAAAAGAAGAGAGTCGATGGCATCTGCTCTGGTGCCTCGAGTAATTATTTGAGTTTCAAAGCTTACCCATCCGAAAGCACAGCTCGATGAAATTTAATGCACCCTACTGGTGCGGTGGTGTTCGAGCAAATATATGTACATACCCAACATTTAATTCCTTGGCAGAGAACAAAAGAGGGCACAAAGTCTAACATCTGATGTTTTAAATTACTCATCGGATAACATTTTATGCATAGTTTTGCTTAGACAACTACGTAATGCTTTAATTTATGGACATTTAAAATACTTACTACGGTAATACAAGCAAGTAAATTACTGCTACAGTAATGTAAGCAAGGAAATAATACGGTAATGATTTTTCCCCAAAGAAACATGACTCTTTCAGAATTGAAAGATAACCATATAACAGACGCGGGTCTGACTGAATATGAGCGCGCAAAAATATTCTTCCACTATTCCTTCAATAAAGTTTCTACTCTTGAGAACGATTGGCATATCGACAAAATTCTTCACAGCCAAGGTCGGTTTGATAGGTGAGGGTAGATCTTACCACGCATTACGCCCTAGGGCGTGAGGAATTCACGCATTCGAGGTAGGAGGGGCCAGCTGTCTCTTTGCCCGTGCCGCCGGCAGTTCCCGAGAAAATTCTGTGTCCATAAGTAGCC
>LYUA01000122.1:1154745-1164871 GCA_002093875.1 Calopteryx splendens
CCCCCCCCCCCCCCCCCCCCCCGTTGGATTTTTAGTCGCTGGGACTGCATTTCGAAATAGAACAACGAAATTATCTGCGCGTCAGCGACGTATTTTTCTTCGACTTTTTTTCGTCTCAAATTGCGCAAACGTTCTCAAAATTACTGATTGTACTCCCCCCACGAATCGGTTTCCGGTTATAATTACGGTGACAGCCAAAACCTCAAAAACGAACGGTGTCATGCCAGAAACTGATTGGACGCCAAGGGGTTTGTGTTTGAAATCCGTCGAGGTGACCGCCGCGGTGAATTATTTCGGAAGATATGCGGAATTCCCAAATTCCCATCACAGGATTTTGTAACCGGTACACTTCGAAACAATCTCTCGAACCCCCACCCCAAACTCACCCCCCCGAAAATAATTCCGATTACCGAATCGGATCAAGACGCAACCCACAGTCGCGGTGCGGATTCGACGACGCCAAATACGACGCATATACTATAGGCCGTGCCGAGGGAATCGGGACGGGAAGCTCTCCGCCGGTCTCCCAAGGTCGTCTGCCGAGTGCTCGGGTGGGATCCTCTCCAGTAACACCCAATCGATACATAACGCGCATCCGGTCAACCTTCTCCCTTAAAAAAATAAAATAAAAACAAAATAACGAAATAAAAACGCCGGGAAAGACCGGGCGGCATTCGTCATTGTCAACGCCACTCGTTCCACCATTATCTACTCGCGTCCATTATCAATGCAGCATTTAAACAACCACTCCTCTTTCTCGGGGCCACCACCATTCCTCGCCGCCTGACCGCCCATTTTTAATCCGCCAATATGTATTCTTCGTCGATCGCTCGCTCGCTCACAAAAGAACGTCGCCTCACCGTAATCGTTCAAGCTTTCACAACTAATATCCTTCGGTGAACGGGTACGCTGATTGCTCGCCCATTAGGACCCGACAAAGAAAGGGGACTGACCGCTAGGTATCAATGGGAACGATCGCCTTAAGAGTTAGTTCGAGGGCCGCGAGTGTCCGGTTCTCAATCGGCGAGCGAGGTGACGATCGCGGGGGAGTGATTCTTTAAACGGGCGTCTCCATTCGACTCGCCGACGGCACTTTCTCCCCAGATTCGGAGGACCCCAGCCCCCTATCCAGGGACGGTACCCGTAGCCCCGCCTTCTTGTCAGCCTTGCGACGGAGCCGGCCGTTTTTAGCTCCGCTCTTTTCCATGTCAAATACCCGCACGGAGGACAATCCATTGTCATTTGGCCAACAATGAGCACACACAGACACCCGTGACTGAGTCATGTGAGCGATTTGAATGGGAAGATGTTTTGAAACCATTTCCCGCATGCATGCTGGGTGAAGGAATTTCGATCCTCCCCGCGAAATGCAACGACCGCCAAATGTCTTTTTTTTTACGGATCGCGGGTGCCACTCCACCCTTTGACAATGTAAAAAACCTTAACCGCATGACGTAACTTGAGATCATGAGACGGCTTGAATGGATATATCGATGAATTGAGGGGATTCGAGATTGTCTATATCGATTTTGGCGTTCCGCATCGAATGACGTTTTTAATAAATCTCTCTCGGTCTCCGAGAGCCATAAATCTACCCGTTATCTTTCGGGGGTGTCAACTGATTACGTTACCGAGCTATCTCTTCCCATATGCTTAAGTCATCAAAAGTACATGCATCGTCATTAACTGGAATCACTACAAACTCTGCCAGCACTAAATCCTGACCACCGTCGAAAGAGAAGCTTTCGTACCTATCTTCCATTGAATTTGCAAATCTCCTCACAGAAGTAGTGTGTTTTCTTCAGCTGGGACATCCTCGCAGCTCGATTCGATTCCCTCCATCTGTTTAATGATCAGCCTTCAACCTGTAGAAATGTACCATACTAAATTTCATGCATGAGCATACGTTTTAAGTGGTCGGGATACTAACAGATACCATTTTTCGGTCTCCTCATTATAATTACATGCATCCGCCGCGGTTCCCGAATTGTGTACCCATTCCAAATTGTTTGATATTTTTTCCTATCAGTTAGTTCAATTTGAATGTATAGTTCGAGAAAGAAATATGCTATGACCCCCTCGTATTTAAATGCCTTTGAAATTAAGCGTGTATCGCATACAATATTAGCGAATTAAATACAATACTGGTATAAGCAAATCCTGTCGCTAGAACTTGTCGCAATAAAGAGCACTCCATTCAAATAAATTTATCATTTCTGCCTTTAAAAGAGTGGAGTGCTTAAGCCCCATTTTCAATTAGGGACCCATTTTCAAAACTAATCTATCAATCACAGTAATCAACCCTAAGATCGGTTTGGTATGTGAAACTCATCCAGTACTAAACCCAACGGCGTGTGAAATTCACACAGCAAGATAGGTGGATGGTTCCTTTCCCTGTTTCAAAACTGCAGGTTCAGCGTCAGGAGGTATTTTACCGCAAGCCTATATTTGGCTACACCTCTGCGAAAGAGAATGAAAAACGTTCGCAAAGCCTGGGAGAGCTTGGTTGAATCATTGGGCAAACGATATGGCTTTCTTAAAATGAAGTCAGTCAAAATTTATTCAATCCAGCGAAATTACTACCATAATTAATGTATTATAAAGCCGACTAACCCACGACGACAACGATAGAATGATAGTAGGTATCATAGGTTGACGGACTAAAACATGAGTTTTTCGTTATAAGTTTCCTCGACAGAAATTAAGAAATCAAGGCACAAGGAATGGGGCTTAATGAACATCTAGATCCAAATTCAGAAGTTCACCAGCAACGCAGCATTGCAATTAATGCATAACTGGTGCAACGATATTTTTAATCATAAGTCTCATTCGTTTTGATTCAATCACTTTATAGCTCAAACGATTTTACTCAGTCACAGGTTAGTGTTTGTTAATTTGAGAATTATCTTTACTGCGTTAACCTTAGAAAGCGCCTGATAACTATAGATTATTTAAACAAATAATGAAACCACACGACAAATTTTCATTCCCTATATAGGTGTCAGGTGTACTACGTTAGTACGTCAAGTGTGCACGGTTTTCAAATTAATACAAAGGCAACCGCATATGAGAATGGCGGACTAGGGGAAACATTTTAGATTTTATATAGTATGGGTTATAGGGCGCGCTAGTCCAGTGAGAAGAGCTACTAACCGGAGGGACCTAGTTCGATTCCGGGTGGCGCCTCTGGGCAACCCTCAGCAGCATCACCCGAGCTGAGTACCATTTTTCGGGTGCCAGGTCATCCTAGGAAATCACAGGCGTCACAGGGAAAGGAACTGGACCCCATGCCCTTACGTGTGAATTTCACCTGCCGTTGGGCTTAGTACTTGGTGACCTCTATCCTCACCTACCAAACCGACTTTCGGGTTGATTATCTACTTTGATTTGATTTGATAGTATGGTTTCAGAATAGGATCTTCCTATGAAACACAACTACTGGGATTATCTCAATACATTGCCGAGCAATAGGTGAAAGGAAATCAGTAGATGGTCCACCATAAGCCAACAGAATAATTCTATGTTACATTCATTGCTCTAGTTTTGGGATTGATTGGAAGTTTAACCATTATTGGAGGTGCAATAAGTGTATACATAAATACAAGCATTTTCGAGGATGGTGAATTTTAGATTTTCTACCTACCTCCTACCATAATCATACCCTCATCGGAGAGATGAAGGTATGATTATGGTACACCAACGTCACAATTACGCAATTATGCATCTACCCTCACTGCATATTATCTGTCACTAAAATCAGACGCAGGAATGAAATGACATCCACTAAAAGAAGGTCCTTTCGATTGAAAAATCTCATAAGTTAAGACCCCTGATTCAAACACCTCCCGCGAATTCTTCTTCCCCTTAAGAAATCCTACTGTAATTGAATTTTCGCAGGAATGTTTTTAAAGAAAACTTCAAAGAACGAGTCGTAAACGCCGCTCACGGGAATAAATAAACAGGAATTAACAACGTCTTACCGGAAGCCGCGACTCGGAAATTTCCCCGTTTAATTGCCCGCCACTGCTGAATTCAATTAACTAAATCGAAATACAATGGTTTCTAGAAAAACTCATCATCCCAGCCAGTTCATAGATCTCGTTTTCAGTTACGCTATACGCAACGCTGGGCTCCTCTCCCCTTCCCCCTTCGGAAACAACTCGCCTCGCCTTCAAAAGCATTCCCCCACCGCCTCAACCCACCATCGCTCCAACCCAACCGAACGAGGACTCCCGAGGAAGGCGCCAGTTCCGTTCTCTCAAAGCTCACCGTCGGCGTTCATAATTTGAGATTCACATGCTTCCGGATAATGCCAGAAATTAACCGTTTTCACAATCATTTCGGCAGCATCAACCTGGCTGAAACCGCCTTGTGGCGGATTTTCTGGAAAGTATATCAATTTGACGAGTGCTGTGACGCCTGCGGAAGGTGCAAAAAAAAATCAAAAACGTGACTAATAAGAAATTCACTCATAAGAGTAACACATCTAGGAATTACCCCTTCCGCGAGCATTTGAATCCTTTTAAATACATATCTACTTTCCAAATTTGATATCAGAGATAATATATTTTCCAATAAATTTGTACAATTATGGAATTTTTTTCACTAGGTATACGAATGAAATTAATTCAGGACCAAGTAGCAGTTATTCATTACAAAAAACCTAATACCTAATTATCAATTTTTTCAGTAATCATAAATATGGATTAACGTTCTTAGGTTACTTTCTAACGCGATGACGCTACAAAAAGAAAGCATACAAGGTTTAAGTGATTAATTAATGGTTAAAATTTTCACCAAGGTTTATTTCAGAAACGAGAATTAGATATTTCATTGTAAAAGAATATGCCTACCTAATCAATCTAAAAGCATCTAATCATATAGTATAATTTTCATACAACATCTAAACCTTTATATAAAAAGACCGTTAGATTTAGCTGAAAACAATAGCATTAATTAATCGGTAAAATGCAATAAATATATTCTTGAAGTGACGAGCATTTATTATTTATTTTCACGGCCGTTCATTCTTTACATAACTTATCATGAATAGTATTTTATGGAAATAATATAGAAATTGTTGAAGCATATTTTTGCGTCTTTTGCACTGGAGGAAAACACTTCTAACACGACAGGGAGAGACGCCATTGCTCTTTTACCTTTTGTGAACATGGCGAGGTTTTCGCCTCTTTTCTTGCGTTCGACGAGTCTTTGCGTGAAAGAGAATGCCTACTTGATTATAGAAGATTGGCGATATTAATGCGTACATCGTGCTGCAAGGACTTTCGAAAAGAGGAAAAAAAACATCGAAGCGGACCGGATATAATAACACTATGACGAAACTAAATATAATAAGAAATAATTACTTAAATGCGTCATTACTGAAACCACAAAAAAATTTAACTATAGTTATGCCAACGCAGAAATTAGATATGTTATTTATTTTAATGACTGGCAGGTTGCCTTGACTTTTCGCAACAACAAGATTATCATTCTTGGAGGTGAAAGATAGGAGCAGTGGAGTCGTCAGAAATCTCCTCCGAAACTAGTCACCTCTTGGACATGAATTGAAACCACGGCAAACCAGTTCGTGAAACATTAAGCTTCTTAATGCCCTTCCTAGTGTAAAGATTATTAATGTCATATTAAGCACAATGATCAATTTCTTAAACCACATTCATCGTCCTAGAATTGAATTTTGATGAGGAAATATATCTAACAGCCACTCCGTAGAGAAGATAAACTATAAACATTTCACAATCACGCGAAATTCAACTCTTTTACCTGTAGTAAGATTTCCTACTTGCCCAGGAAATAAAAAGCTCTCACGATCAACGGTTTTCACCCCAACACTATCAGTCATTTGACATTTTTCTCCTCGGCACGTTCAAGGAAATAGCCTTTTAATGACCGTGAGCTTTCCCGAAAAACGTTTGAGGCCTTTAATTTTTTCCCGTCGGCAGAATTCGTCTACTGACCTCCGCATTAAGCTGATAAAGATGCTTACTCGAGATTCATTAGTCTTAAAAGGCACAATGCAGCAGGGGGACCCCTTCCTTTCCCTGTGCTTAAGATAAAAATAGAAAAAGAGTAGAATGCCCATGGCCAAAACAAAAAAAATAGCTCCTGGACCAGCGGCACAAGTCAGGGACGACTTTGGGAAATGAAAAATCTCGCTTCGGAGAAGACCATTGCGGCAGAAATATAATTTACCTCGGAAATCACTCACAGTACCTAACCTTCAATCCGTGGCCTCATCCTTTGTGTGCGAGTACTTGATACGAGATAAAAGACTCGTAGATAAAAAGTATAAAAGCAGATGTTTCAAGGCATTCCCAGAAAGACTTTCATAAGTTCTTAAGGAAGGATCATGGAGCACGGTGATATCAGGACGGTATTCGGAGCAAACGACGTCATGAGCCGTTAAAAGTTTAAATCTACCGGAACACACGATCCGTGATTCTCGCATCTCTCTTTCCGAATTGATGCGACCGTTACGGTCAACTGTCGTCGGTTTAAGTGAACCAGCGAAGTGAGAACGGGAGAATAGGTTTAGCTCAATAGATTTCTCTGTCGCAAGTGGCAAGATTTCTTTGGCCAATGCTCTATCTTTCCGGCTCAGAAACGCTCCCCGAGGTATCTTCACAAACCGATGGTCTCCACCTGCCTTTATTTTGGCCACGATTTCGACCCACACGGTCTTATTTTGATATCCCTTCAATTTCCTGAGCTCGGAACGTTCTTTCGTTTTCGCAGGTTCGCCCATCCCTTGACCGATCATCACCGACTGATGCTTCGCCTCACAACTTCCAGCTCTTCCCGGTTTCACCGGAAAACCTGGAACCCTAAATGGAGGAATTCCCAGTAATTCCGTGCCGAGCACCAGAGTTGACTTGTTCTTCACTATCTTTAAATGGCGGGATAAGATTGTTTCCTTGTTCTAACTTTTTAAAGTTTAATCCACGGAGGCATAAAGTACACCACCAAGATAAGGGAAGCAGTGAAAGTGATAGCCATCTATCAAGCATACGCCATGAACTAAAATTTACCCAAACCGCTGCATGTTCCGCTACTGATTTTTCCAATCTCATAGGTACGTGCCAACATCCTCCCGAGTTTTTGCCCATCACAACAGATGGTCGATAAGCACTGCCGGTGTAATAACCCGGAACCGATCTCGTTTTTCCCAATTTCGGTTTTTCGCCCTAAATCCCCCTTCTCCATGCAAAAGAACACTACTTTCCCAATTTTGTTATGGCACAGACAAAAATTTCGTACTTTGTATTGATTCATTTAATGACATCAGAATGGATTAATAATGCCTGTGTCTGGAGTTCACTGCTCAGTTTTCCAGTCAGTTTCCCTCATGAAAAAAACACCGATTCAAAGGCTGCACTGTTTAATAAAGCAGTGATTACAAGTATTGGTGTAAGTAACTGGCCTCGCCAATCATCAAGTTCGGCTTGTCGGGGAGCGCGTTTGCCCGCTAAAGCAAAGGTTGGGAATGAAAACCTCGCTTCCGGTCTTGGTGTCTTCCTTGCGCCTGGACAGTATATGCATAGTGACAGGTAATTTCGTTTCAAAATGTCCGTTTCGGCCGTCAAAGCTCGTGCAAAAAACTTTCTTTCCAGCAACACTCATTAGAGGGAATATCATTAATCGTAGTGCAAAAACTAGATTTCACTCGATGGTTAAACCATGTAAATGAAGGCGGAAAGAGATAATTAATACATGCACTAAATGAAACCACATCTGGCCGTGAGTCGGAAGAAATCACGGTGAAGAATGGCGGATGGGCATGGGTTACGGTTGCAATTGACAGTCAACATTCCTCCCACCTTGATAAAGGCGGAGAGGCTTAAGTAGGTCCGCCCTGCCTGCCCGATAAAAATGAATTCCGTATTGCGCTTATATCCATCTTTCAGGCCTCATATCTCCTTCCGCGCTGTCAACACGAAGCTTTCGTCGAACAGAAATAGCTCTGGTTGACAATTGAGTGCCATTTACGCGTGTTTCCTGCATCATCACATCCCTCAATCCAAGGAATTCGATCCCCGTTCTAAATACACTACTTGCCTCTTCCACCACAGTCGAGTGACGCGTTCGCGAACGAGTACACTGCGGTTTGACGGCCGTTCCACCAATAAGGGGAAAGGGATTCATTCCGGTCTCGTTGAAAAATGTCAACTTTTACCTCACGCGAAAGCAAATTCGTAATTTAACTGCATTCTAGAGTTTGACTTTCAGGAGTTGACTTGACGGTGTTCCAGCTCGTGAGGGCAGCCATTCATAGCAAGAGGTCGGCTGAAATTTTCAAATTTGAAGCAATAATACTGTCCATGTCATGCACCAATGACTTTCAATAGGAAATAATATATATTTGTTAGTCACGGAAGTATTCTCGTCCAAGTAGGAAGATCGTTAAAACGCAAAATTGAAGGAAATTGTATCAAATGGTTCAATATCTATTTTGTAAGCGCAACCTTTATATGCTAAGTATCCCACAGCACATCGACGTCATAGTTTATCAATGAAAATACACGAATATGTCTCCAACAAAAGAATATCGAGATTTCCTCTGGAAGACGCCCGCAGGCGGTGGGTTACCAATTTCCCCCCTGACCACGCGCGTGAAAACCTCGCGGTCGCCACGTGGGTAGCATCGCACTGCGCGTCTGCATGGAAGCCAACCACTATCCAACCTCTCAATGTGATCATTCAATTGTTACCTCCGGAAAAGTTGTCATGTTAGTCGAACATCAAATCCGAGAGCTGGAGTCACT
This sequence comes from Calopteryx splendens, assembly GCA_002093875.1. Lineage (NCBI taxonomy): Eukaryota > Metazoa > Arthropoda > Insecta > Odonata > Calopterygidae > Calopteryx > Calopteryx splendens. The sequence goes on from LYUA01000122.1 coordinate 1,163,529, forward strand.
GGCGCACGGAGCTGCGTGACGAGGAGAATTTCACTCGTGAGCGTAAGACGACATTATTGCCGACGATACGGTCATCTACCAGGTTATAGTTCATGCACCCAACTTAATAGGCTCTCTCTAGTGATGCCAGAAGTATTAATTCTCGGTGTGAGTAGTGGGGTCCAACAATAAATTTGAAAAACTATGCAGCGGTGAATTTTCGGGAAAAGAAACTCATACACTGAGAGACTACAATCATACCGACGACACAATGATTTACTGAGAAATAAAACAGCAACTCTATTACAACCTAGGCAATATCTCAGATTGGTGTAATAAATGGGGGTTGGAATTAAATCTTAAGACATGAACAGTTATTAGCTTTTGGAGCAGAAGTAATGGGGGACGTGAATTTAAGTGTGAATTCGGCGGAAGCGAACTGAGGAATACAGAGAAAGTTAAATATTAAGGGGTCAACTATTTCGCGGGGAGCACACATTCGGCGGAATATGCGGAGCCCGCCATGGAGATACTAGAGTTCATTAGACGGGTCGTGGGTAAGTGCAATGAGAAAGTAAAGGAGAGATGCCACAATGCATTAGTTAGGCCACATCTAGAATATGCATCGAGTAATTGGGCTCCATCGGAGAAAGAATTAATTAAGTAATTAGATAAAGTACAAAGGAGATCCACTAGGTTTATGAAAAAAATGTAATTAGAAAAGAGTACGCGTGACGGGGTTGTTAGATAAACTAGGATGTGAGTCACTACAAGATAGAAGAGAAAACAAGCGAGGCTAAGACTTTTAGAAAAGTACAGGAAAGTCGAGTTTACTCGTGATGGTAAGGGAATTATTAATGCACCCCACTATACCGGCAGATCAGACCACCCGGATAAAATAATAGAAACAGACTGCACCACCTATAGATATAAAAAACACTCCTTCTTCCCTCACGCAATTCGGGATCACAACAAGAGAAGAATTAGGAACCACAATAATCTAACCGAAAGCGTATAGGGATGACACGATAGGTAGGGTTTGCATGTGAACGGCCGTATTTTTGGTTCTTAATCTGTTTCATTTGCATGTTGCCTGTAATAGTATGAAGTAATAGCGTGTAGTATTTGTTTTACATGTGTTCCTCTTTATAGTTCGCATAAAACGAAGTTGAGCGTTACCCTTCATGCTTAATGCTTGCATTTGACGAATAAGATAGTGTCTTATTATTGCATGTGTCCCTTTCAGCGGTGAATGACCCCCCATTGAGTAGTGTCATTCCTTTACTGTATGTGAACTCACCCCCTGCCACAAACACCCCAGTGGTGGCTTGCAGGGTATTATGTAGATATAGCTATAGATTTAA
>LYUA01000122.1:1165996-1178002 GCA_002093875.1 Calopteryx splendens
CGATCCGCGAAAAGACTTTCTTAGTTTGCCGAGGAATGCGCTTCCATTTGCACTATCACTGTACCTATGCCTTAGCATAAAACCTAATTAACTACAGAAAGGGAATTTACCGTAAATGAGATAAACATATTTAAATGGGTTCTCCCGATAAAATATTAATTCTAGTAACACTTCTTATCTACATACTGAAGCAGGCGTCAATATGTTAAGTACGTGTCCAGCCCCTTCTAATATTTAAAAAAATTTAAGATTTCAATATACTATTATACTGCTATTATAATACCGTCCACGTCTTAATAAATCCATATACCTATTTCACCAAATTTTAAATAGGTGTAGTTAGACTTCTTTAACTCTATTTAAATTAAATACTACTATGATTATATACTATATACATAAATACTATGATATGATTATATACTATATATATAAATACTGACTATAATTTATACGTTTTCACAGAAGTTTATATGCATATTTTAATCGTTAAACTCCCTCTTCCAGGCGAAAAAATAAATTGATCTCTCCATCATAATTTTTCTGCAAAAAATATTTCTTATAGTGCGACCCACTCCTTGGTCCATCATTCACATTCGTTCGGTTTTAGTTGAACTGTTTTACCGATTTTCTAAGTATTCCATCACTCATTGTACTGTCACCATAAATATCAACGATGTGCCGGCGAATTCCAGCAGGTTTGAGCTTTCTTGCATTCATAAATTGGATAACAGACCATATTTAACAGTCAACGGAATCTTCTATAGACTTAAACATTGCAAACTAACAGAATAGATACGAAAAGTGCATCAATAACGACGGAAATTATGTCGAAAAATAGTTTTTAAGATATGTTATTTAATGTAAAAATAAATTCAAACAAAAATACTATTCATGATGTTTTTTAAACGAAAAAGGTACTTCCTTTTAAAGACGCCTCGTATGGTATTCAAAAGAAAAAATGACTTAATTAGGATTGCGCTATAAACTATTCAATAATTTCAGAAATTTCTTCAGTCGACGAAAAAGTGTACACGTGAATACTTCGAAAAGGAAACTAAACAAAAGAAACATATAATTATATGGAGCTACTCCTCAAGAATAACTACTGATAACACGGTCCCCGTGTTCTTTTATTGCTTAAAACGGTATACTTTTTAACTAAAACTATATGCAAACTTTTTAATATCTCACAAGCACTAGATCGCAAGAAATTATTCATTTCTCCGTTACGACGTCCAGAATACAAAAAGAAACCTAATATATTACGTTAGTCAACTTCTAAGCAGGAACTTGGAGTTCCTTATTCACGCTTATAAATTTGGGTGCACAACACTTACTATCTGTCTGTCCGCGTATCGCGAGCGCCCGCTTGGATTCATGATCCAATTGGCGATTTAACGAGATAGCAGAGGATTTACACAAAATTTAGTAAAGGTTCGGTAAATTTTGGGAAAGCCCAAGCTAAAATGTTCCCATTTTCGCCCGAAGGAACCAAAGACAGAATTACGCAACGCTCACGAAATAGAAATCAAAGTTTATAAGGACGCGAGGTCGACGAGTAGCCCCAGGGAGGATTATTTTTTGCGTTAGCCAACCGTTAATTCACTTGGTTCTCTTTATTTCCGGCAATTTTGACCGTCTTAATTCCGTCTCGCTAGCTTCACAACACCTTCTCCACACGCAAGCGCGACAGTATTATAGAGGCAAAAAAAAGGAAAACGTCACTATTTCGAAACGCATAAGACGAGGTGACGAGTTCAGAGTAAACATTAACTCACCCGAGGACTGACAACGTCCTCTTAGGGCATCGATGAAATATCGAGTTAAATATTATTAATAAAATACACAGAAACATTGGCATATCTTTATCGTGACATCGAAAGATGATTACACTATTTCCAATGCTCATTTTCAGGGAGTCTACATAGATTGAGTCACATATTCTGCATTTGCTGACGATCTCTTCGAGTAATAGAACAATCCAATTCAAATAATGTGATAGTTAAAGAAATACTAACTCTCAATTTTGGTTAATGGCGAATCTTTTAGAGTATTTTAACAATGATGATGAATGTAGTAATAATAATAACAACAACAAACACAATCGTCACAACTTGTCTATTCAATCGCTATGGACATTTCCGCTTGGGATTTCCGCTTGGGACAACCCGAAGGCAGCTGAAATATTGGTTTCCGGATGGAGGAAAGCCACCCGCAAAAGCTTTCTAGAGACGGCGATGGCTTCGCACGACGCGGCGAAATATTAAAAAGAAACTCCCGACTACGATGCGCTCCATTACGGGTCCGTCTTTCCCCCACAACCGTCCCCTTTACTTGAAGTGCCCAAAATATATCGATACATCCTCACTGTCCGTATTATTTCCAATAAATATCGAAAATCATCGGGGCATATAGCCTTTACGATACACCGCGTATGAAGATATCATTTTCCGATATTTTAATTAACTTTCAATCAGAGAACATATTGTAAAAATTACTTAGCCAATGGGATGAGTCACACATGAATCACGCATAACTGGCAAAGAAACACGAATGCATTCCTATTTGAACAAAAGAACTTCCGAGTACGTATTTTTATACCACTGAAGACGGGTACAACTTCAACCATATTGCCGACTAACAGAAAAGTACCGTTACTCACCGATCGAATGCATTTCAAAAGCGAGCATCACATGGGCTTTTGCCGCCCTAAGGTAATTCTCGAGATGCATCGATGCCAATCGGAGTGAACGATAGTTTTAGACAAATGTCTGACCAAACTTGTTCCGGAAACTTTCGAATCCCAAGAATCATCCGCAGGAAGGGTTCCCGTCGGGGAAGGAGGAGGCGCACCTTCCCCGGTCTCCCGAGCAAGGCGGAGGAAGAAAGAGAGAGAGGGGTCGGAGGGGCATATCCGTTCCGCCCGACCAACGAGCGGCCCTCGCACCTGCCAGAGCGAGCTCGTAAAGAAATAAAAAATAATAATAATAATAAACCTTTCCACCCCCGGGGTGGAGGGGGGTGAGGAGGGAGAGAACGCAGCGGGGTAGGTACACCTTCACCTCCCCATTCGCAACAGCAACCTGCGAGTCTTCCAGGGCCGGCCAGCCTTCCCCCCCTCGACGAGGATATGTCGGAGGGAGGGACGTAGAATGGGGAGGGAGGGTGGGGTGGGAGCAGCTCCCCCCCCTCTGGGAATACCGGAGGATGGCGACCTTCAATTTTCAGGAGCCTCCGGGAATACCGTTGCCCGGACGTTATACGCACCACGTGAGCGGCATTTTTCTTGATTCTTCCTTGAAATGTTTTAGCAACCGGCAAGAGCTATGGCAATGTCCCAATCGGTGAGTGATCCCAATGCTTGTTTTCGGAGAGCTTCGAGGGAAGTCTTAAAAAAATATCCACGCTATTCATGACATGATGACTTATTTACATGAATTGATGAATTATTGTGCACTTCCTTAGGATTGCTTCCTTGTTTTACATAGTTGCCTCAATGTTTTGCCCCTCTTGAATATTTTGATTTTTTAAGCATCCTATGGAAAATAAAAAGCTGCAAAGCATGTATATGAATACATTTCATTAATTGGTTACGCACGAAAAGCATATTCCACGCCCCCCCACCCCCTCAACTCCAAATTTCAAATCCAAATGTCAGAAGGGGCTGAATCCATTATGGTTGAAGGGAACATAAAGGTGGGGGGGGGGAATCAAAACGCGATTTTCACTGGAGAACCCATATTCCACTTTTGGGGAATTGAATACCTATGCATTTTCGAATAATGCGCGCCTTATCTCATTTCAGCATACGAAATATAAACGAATAGCAAAATTATTAATTTTTATACATACATAATTAAATTATAATGGGTTAATTTACTAATCATGAATGGATTTCTCCGAGATCCTTTTCTGTGCCAGAGCTACTGCCCGGTCTTGATAAATATTAGCATTATGCATCTTCCGAGTGAGTTGCGCGTTCACTCAGGAACTGCAGGCATCATCACCCATAGAAAAACACGCAAAACCATTCCAGCGTGATGAGCTAAAGGAAGGATTAAAAAAATTAACACTTTCACTTGAGACTGTAAGAAAGTTATCAAGAACATAAGTTCGTATGCACGGGCCTTAAAACGCTCGAGGCGGAGCGTTCGTTCTCCACGCCTGGCTTGAACCGTTGGCCGTTGATGACCGAAGGGAAAAACTTTCCGAAAATATTAAGCTCGGGACTGCTGCTTGCAAGATCTCTTCATCCCGGATAAAAACTTGAATCAATTGATAGAATTAGCACGAATTCAGCGATATTTATCAATCAATAACGAAATCAAGGGCTTCGGTCAGTGGGTAAGCACCCCACGAATACCCTTATATCTTCTATCACCCGCTCGCAAAACCGATGCGTAATTACCAATCAATGTATTGCCGATTACCCGGATCTGAGCGCTTCATCGAGGTTCTTCATATTTTTTTAAAATAAAAACGAATACCCCCGGGGATGCAATGTAACCAAAAATCAAAAAAGTTTTGCCGAAAGTGATTAAATGCGAATTCCGAAGAAATTTCGTCAGCGAAAGCGATCGTCCCCGCATACGTACTCACAAATGCCAAATTTGACCAGTCCATCTAAATTAATGGATTATCCCGTTACTTCATCGCTCGCTCCAATTATTCAACACCAATGAGATTTTCTACAACGCGCAAGGTCCTCACACTATGGACCTTTCAGGATAGTTTTTTTAAAAATAAACCAATCCCTTCTATTTCCCGTTAATACAGCAGTATTTACACGTTGAAAATAAAGCCATTAAAGTGCACAACTAAGATGGCCTTCTTCCTGGACCTGGGTCACACGATTTGCTCACGAGCATTAGCATAAATTAATTACATTAAACCGGCCACCATACGCAAACCACGGGAAGAGCGTCCGGTTGAGGCAGGCACTCTGCACGTTTTAAGCTAATTTCCCGTCCCGGTCGGATTGGAATACCGGAAGAACAAGAAAAACTAGACGGTCCAGCCCGCGTCGATCAGTTTGTGAGGAGTGTTGCCACTCAAATGTCCGTTAAGCAATTTCGTCATTGGGGCCGCTCTCTTGATTTTACGAGTCATCCTAGACATGAAGCAGAGCGAACGAGGGCAATACGGCGTTAACGACACACGGCAAGGGAAGCGTCCAGGTTCACGTGAAACACACCCTCAAGGAAGGTTTTTCGAATAAAGATGACCCTTGAAAATGATACTAAACGAGAAGAAGATTCAACCCAACCTCAGAATCACTAGTGGTTCTCAAATAACATAACATTTTTTTCCAATTTCCCAAAATTTTGGAATTTTACTCTCTTTCCCCGAAAATAATTAATAGAGCCCTTAATTATCCGATTTTTTCATTGAGACTGCCTGGAGAAAAATATATTTATGTGATACCACCCAAAGTTTTAGCTGTGGGGATGAATTTCTTACATTTACATCGATTGTTACGCTGGTATAAACACGGGGGAACATTATTAATGGTATTTTTTTTAACGGTCCACATTGGTGAAATAGTTTTCGAACTGAAACAACTCGTTAGAGGCCGTGTATATCTGTATAACTGTATATCTGTGAGGCAGACTCTGAGCAGCAAATCGTTGTCTCCTTCAAAAACTAAAAAGGTGTAATAAACATAAAGTGAAAAATAAACATAAAGTAAAAAAGTGAAATAAACATAATAACGTTGAGATGAATATTCTAGACTTGAGTTAGCCGCTGATAGGTCCCAGTGACGTCGACCATCTGTTTTTACGACATATCGGCAACAAAAGGGTGAAATCAATATGGGAACTAAAGCGATAATTGATCGAGCCAAAACCGCAGCCCGCCTAAAAACTTCTGACTTTTACGCCATCCCCCCCCCCTGGAAAGCGGTCTAATGTCAACATCCAGGGTGAACAGAGAGAGGATTCACCTTGGTCAAGATCCACATTCTCCGCGAACGAAATTACTCACGCAGCACCGGTTCATTCACATTTTCGCCGACCAGGGTATCCGCTAAAAACAATGGAGTGACGATATTTTTAGAAACGTCGCCGGAGGAGAGAGAGAGAGAGAAAGAATTGGCGGGTCACTGAGCTCTCGGCCTGCGCTCTCTCCACGCAACGCTGCCCGCACCGTCATTTAACTTTTAAAACCTTTTCCTCCGTATCACGACACTTCACGCGGTACTGGCTCCGGGAGTTCGAAACCTCGGCACCTTCACGGCCAGCGAGCGCGCCCGACTCATCGCCGCTGATCGCCCCGAAATAGCGAAATGCCTTGCCGACCTCCGAAATCGAAGAGGGAACAGGCGGCACAGAGGCCACTCCCGCCAACGTAATCAGATCAGAAGTGCGGGGAGGAGGAGCCTCCATCGTTGGCATATGCACGCCCGGGCGATGTCTCGCCGATGAGTATGTTGCTTCTCTGCTATAGGCCCCTTCACGGCCCGGTGGACGCATGCATATATCTTTTCGGTGCAATCGAACAGGAGGCGTAGTTTAAATTAATAAATATTAAACCTAACGGCACATGTTAATGAATACGACGGCCAGATAGGGCTGTCAAACCGAAGCAGGTAATAAGCATTAAATGGAGGCCGGAAGTGGACTTTTTTTTATTTAGCGAAATTTTTAAAACACCATTTGATCCGCCATCAACCTCCTTACAGCCCTGAATTAATTAGCTGGATGAGGAGTCCTAGGCACAAAAAAAAGGCTAGCTCGCAAACTCGTGGGATCTAAATCAATGAAATTTTACGACCCACTCGAGGTGAGATTTTTATAGATCCCCAGACGTGCTCGGGTGATCAGGCTCCCGACTAATTTACACTGAAGTCATCGCGTTAAAAAAAAATAAATTTACCCTCGCGTCGATCATTGTAAATTGGCTCGAAATAATTTCACAAGTCGCAATTGTATGGTTGAAAAGAATGTTTAAGGATTAGGTATATACGTCGGTCGACCGCCGACATTATGCACGAGTGACGTGACCACTTGCATTTTGTTGGTGCTTCCCCTCCTCCCTCGCTTCGCACCACGAAATGTCGTAATTTACGGTGTATTGTCACACAAAGGATGCGGCACGCCCAAGAAAGGAGGCGCTCACTCGCGAACCCTCACACTCGCGCTCATCCTTAGAGGAGTCCCCGAAGTTGAACGCAGTCCCTAGGGTTTGAGGACCCCGAGCACTTGAAAGGAGGGCGGGATCGTTTGCTTGGGACGGAGTAAAACCACCCTTGTTTGGATTCCGTTCCCGTCGCCACCGAGACTCGACCACGGTTACGTCGATCGCAATAGCGACCGAGCGTTCGGGCGCGCGGCCCTGAAGCGAACGGGGATGGGTTAAACCAAGACTTCCCCCCTAAAGGGCGTTTCCTCAAAAGTTCGCGTCACAGTGGAAGCCTGTTTCTCATAGAAAGAGAGAGGACCACGCTATTTACACCCCCCACCCCACCCCGAACCTAATTGTTTGCAGAGTTCAGCGCTATCACCTCTCCAGTATTCTGCTCCGACGTCACCAGAAGTTCCAATCACTTTCGGAACACGTTTTTCAGTTCTCGTTCTTCCTGGATTCAGTTTGATCATCTCTTTACAATGATTCAAAAAAATGTCTTTCCCTCCTCAGGTCGCGATATATTTTTCCTCGTTGAGCTGCGGGTCTTAAATTTGTCACGAGGGTAGGGTGCCTAATGAGAGTAACCGAAAAAAAAGGATTTAACCAACAGTTCGATTGTTTGGGGTTCTTCTTAGAGGCCCAGAGATTGTTCCCGACTATCAAGATTCATACCGGAAGTGATACAGATCAGATGAGTGGCAGAATAATACGTTAGCTGGTACGGAAACTAATTTCCGCCCTCTTTCAAAATAACACCATAATAATTATGGCACACTTCAACCACTGAACGCGCCTTCACTCCGACGAGAAATCTCAATTTTATTCATGAATTCAGCGGATGGGCCCTGCGTCATCCGAGACTCGGGTGAGGCTCGTCATGGCAAGATAGGTCGTAAGCACCGTGGCGATTGGATGGAAGCGACTTGTGACGTAATGGCTATGCACCCACCACTACAGCGAGTGTTGAGAGCGCTTTGACGTTCAGAATCCTATAAATCGTAATTCTAGACGACAAATTACATAACGAAAAAATACGGGTATTATTGTTTTTTATAACTCTATTACACAAGACAACTTTTAAAAACTTGTGAACGACCCCATTCTTTGGATATGATGGATTACTTGGCGTTAAAAAATTAAATATTATACACAGAAATTCGAAGGGGTATTCTTAATCTCACTCCCACCCTCATTCAGTAAAGAGCACTTTTAGATGAGCCACAGATCCAAAATGATAGGCAATAGTAATTTGTGGTTTGACAGGAAATAGTGACAGGAATATATTTTAGGGCTTCCCTAGGGTGATTCTAACCGCTTCATCGCCCTCTTTCGTAATGCCAAAATCTCACATGGATTAGGAATTTTAAGTACCGGTCATTTGTGTCTAAATTACTAAACATTAACGGGAATTTCGTCGGGCTTCGTAGGAGATTTACTATCCACGCTCACCAGAATTCGGCAATGGAGCACCACTCAAGGTACCTCTGTCGATATGTCACGCTCAAAGCACTTCATGCTGACTGGATATCTGAAATTTGGCGACAGGTCCTTCGGCGAACGTTCGAAGCCAAAACTGGCTGATGGATCGTGTAAGCGCGGGATGAAATCGGGATGGAGGACCACATTGCGATAGTGCAGTATTAAATGTGTTTTTTTAAGAAATGAGGAACTTACAATCATTTATCGAGAAAATAAATTGATCAATACAAATGTGTTTGAATTCCAGGGAAAAGAATATAATAATGACCTAAGAGTCAGATTCCGCGCTTCCATTGAGGCTTGCATGCCTAAGCCTTTTGTTTTCCAAAGGACAATTCCGCTCGCTTACTCCTCTTTTGCTTCAACGTCTTTGGTTGGACACGAGAATCCCACATTCTTTAGTCTTGAGAATGAGACACATCGATTCTGAAAGAACGACATGCAAGAGAGAGGATTTGGCAGAAATCAATGCCGGGGAGCTCCATATTGGTTAATCCATACACATCCCTGATATTATAATACTCGATGGAAACGAAAAATAAAAACAGTATTTATCTCAGAAATTAAGACTAAATTAGTGGCAGTTTCCTATGAAAATTACGTAATTACACTACGGTCAGTCTCGACTTACGACTTGTCAGTCGCGAAGTTGTGGTCAAAAGCTAATTCAACATTTCAATTCAATCACATAAGAGAATAATGTAATGGACGCAACATACTTCATTACAATGTTACAGATGAAATTCATCGAATAATTTAAAAAAATGAGCGCTTACCAAACGACATCCCAGAAACAATTCAATTATTGATAATAAAAGATTGCATAATAAAAGATTGCATGAAGTGCTAGATTTCCCGGTGAGGAAATTGAATCAAAACCATCATAGAAGAGTAAAAATGATTGTTATGAAACGTAAACCAATTGACTAAGCAGCGTACTCTTTAAGTTCCTCAACAAAAAGAAATCCACAGCGAAAGAAATGTAATGGAATTTAACCTTATTTGTTAAGCACCAAAATTGTTCGTGACAAATTCAATTTACGCAAAATAGTTGCTGTTGATTGGATTTTTAAATGCAATACGATATTGTATAGAATATATTCGTATTAAAGATATAAATAAACACAGAATCGATAATATGACTTCATAGGCAAACTATGCAACACTATGTGAACACCAGCAAGTGTTTATCATAAATATTTGAAAATATGGACCCGCTTCGCCCTTGAAGTCTTCAATCAGAACTTCACCGAGGTCAATGGTACTGTGTGAAAAGTTAATTGAAGCATGCACTTCAAACCTCGAAGACTTCTCTCACCGCGTACACTTGAGCTAGCTGAGAAAAGTCACCCCTGGGGAAAGGCAATAAAACTCTGTCAGCTTTCTACAGGGTAAAACGGGCCAACATTACCAACATCACCCGTCAACGCACAATGATTCTCACACCCATGAACTTCCCCACAGTCTCACTTCTTTTCTTTCCACGCTCGAACGAGCTCTCTCTCTCTTCGTTTTCTCTTATCGTTTATTTTCATTGGGCATTGTCGTTCTTTACACGAAGCATCCATAGGTTTCCTCTGCCAGACTCGGCATATCTTGTCCACGAATAGCAAACCTAGGGCATAGGGATAGGGACGTAGAATAAAAAAAATGACTGAAAGACAACATATAAGTTGATCTTTGACAAATATGGGCTAACATGTTTAGATATCTTAGACGTTCTGGAATTTCAACGGGGCAAGAAGTCTGGAAAACATTGGAATGAATACGCCTCGTTTTGAGAAGACGCAACTGCCATAGATCGCGGTTATTTTCCCCACGTTCATAGAACCATGGACATCAAAACATTTTCATTCTGCGCAGGAACATTTCTCAAGTTTCATAAATTATTTAACATGGAATTTAAACGAGATACTCATTGAACTGATCTTCATTATCGTAAAAATTAGCACAACGATACGTACAGATTACAGCGCTGACATTAGCTGCAGTAAAATTCCAATTAATTTACGGGCTTCAATTGATTCTATTTTTTTGAAACTATCCCTTCACTGCAATTTCCCTGGGTGCATCACCGAATGTGGGCGTTCACTGCACTGCGGCGACATTTTCACCCCCTTCAACTTGATTTTTTCAAATCCCGGCGTACGGAAAACGACCATCGCTCTGAGACGATCCCTCCGCTTATAGGTACCACCCTCGTCTACTCATGACTAATCCTAAGCTCGCTCACTGAACGACACTCACCTCCCCCGACTTGGTCGACGCAAACGTTCTCTGCTCCGTCTTCCGCACCATGACGACGCGGCTCAGCCCAGAGGCGCCGTTCCCGCCGCAGTCGTGGGAGTGCAGGTGCCCTCCGACGTTGTGGAACTTGGAGAGGTCCATCTGGAGGACGCCACCGACGCCGCCCGAACTCAGGAGGCCCTGCGGACCCGAGGAGGACGAAGAGGATGAGGAGGATGAGCAGGAGGTCGTTGAGACGGCGGACGACAAGTCCGAGTCGGCGAAAATCTCCGTCGCTGTGTAGTTCGACATCTTGAGATTTTCTCCGTCTTATCTCTCTTTTCCCGTCGAAAAAAAAGGGTGACGCAAAAGGCCTGCTCCTATTCCGTAAACACGTGGTGGGATAACGACTTGACTACCGCACGCCTCGGCTCAGATGATGATCCCCGTGGAGAACGGTAACGGTTTGTCGGGTTCCCCAAACGCGAGACGACTTCCACGCCGACGACCGCGGGGCTCTACAGATCCCCTCAGGAAACGTGGACGCCCCAGTCGGGGATTTTCTTTCTCCTTCGAAGCAAGTACAACCCCGACACCAATGAGTTGATATATATTATATATATATCCGTGTATGTTCGTACTGTGAGCTGGCGCGAATGACTATCGCGCCCCTCCTGGACGAAGGGGGAGGGGCCAGAAGGGGAAGGGAAACTCGTCACCCGCCCTCTTAATCAAAAGAGTAATCGGGGGAAAAAAACGGCGGCGCTTCTGGTTTTCACCAAAACTCCTCCCGTTCAGTGAGGAGAAACGGCGCCCGACGATTGTCGGTTGGAGGGAGGAGGGGGAGGACTCCCAAAGCAAGGGAGGGGGAGAGGCGACAAATAAAAAAAACAAACACAATCCCAATCAATCACGAGATGGGTCGCGAAACGATTGGCAGGCTGCCTGATTGAACAATGCCACCGTTCTCCGCCGATAATCGAAGTCGAGGAGTTGAAACGGTATACTCTCGCTATTTATGGAAAAGTGAGAGAATACAGCCAATTTCTTAGATCCACGTTAACTTCCTCAAAGCACACACACACGCACCCGGGCAAACACACATTCGTACGCGCGGGGCAGGGGAGACGCCAGAGAGGTTGGACTCGACCGGCGGCGGTCGGGGCTGCGGTG
>LYUA01000122.1:1201579-1215260 GCA_002093875.1 Calopteryx splendens
GATGAATAATCCTAATTGTGTTTCACAAGACCTATTCTTTCGGAACCCATGTTGCGTTTTTGTGAAAAAGCTATCACCATCCAAGAATCTCACGACTTTACTCACAATAATGTGCTCAAGAATTTTGCAGGATAGGGATGTTAATGATATTGGTCGAGAATTTCCGGTATCTTGTTTGCTTCCGCTCTTGTGGATGGGAGTGACGTGGGGGTACTTTCCAGACTTGTGGCACTTTACCTTCCGATGAGGACTTAATAAATATGTTTTCCAGATAGGGTTCAATGTCTGTTGCCAACTCTTTAAATACTCGTGATGCGACCTTCCAGTACTGTAAATTTGTTAGTTTTAATACTCTGTTGGGTTGTTTGGCCTTAATAAAGCTTCCTAATTTTCCATCATTACGAATCATTCTATAATTCAGATTTAATATGTTCATAGTGGTTGGAAGAAGTGTATATCCACCAGGTAAGTCAATACGGACTTGTAATAGGATCGAAATAAACGGTTAGGTTACCCCAACGAATTGCGCCAATGACGTTTTTATGTCCATTGGCGACTAATTATTATTCCTTATTTCGTTTAATACGCGTATTACTTCTGTGATGAGTGGTAAATAATAATTATAATTTTTTCTATGTAGCCTCTTGCTACTAAATCAGGGGTCCATTTCTCAAACGTTCGAGTCAATTTACAACGCAATCCTCATGTAGAATATTCTAAACCACATAAACCGTTGAGATTAGATGCGATAAGTGCTGTACGTAATATTCATTTTTATTGCAGGTTCCTATGATGAGAAAGCTTCACGGAAAGCGTAAATTGACTTGTAGCGTACATTTGACCAATTCACAAACGATTCTATCTCAATTCCTTTCAAAGGTCAACTCAGTCTCATATCCCCCTTCGAAGTGTACAATTTCAATTTAAAGTTAATTTAAACTTGAAAATTTTTGAGGGAGCACTAGCGGGAGGTCCCGCTCCGTGGCCAAAATTGAACGTTGTTGGTTCAATAGCACGAGTAGTATCCCGAATGTTTGCGCTGTCATCTCTTCCCCTCGCATTAGGGATAACCTTTGACATTTTGTAGAAACGAAGAAAAAGAATGCGCGCTTCTGTGAAAACAAGCGATTACAGCCACTCGCCTAAAGTCTGATAACGTTTCCCTACGCTACGGGAATTTTTCTAATTGTGCAATAACATGCTCCCTGATAACACGTCTTAAAAACGGAAGCAAATCACTCTCCATGTCTCTCCCTTAATATTCTGCTGTCTTTCTCAATATCGCCAAAATTTAGAAACTCTTTTAAGTCAGTTGCCAAATCACGAACTAAGCTTGGTCCATATAAATTAAACTGCAAACAACTCGACTTAAAACTCAAAGCCCAAACGGGAACTTGGAATACAAATAAGCGTTAATTCCATCGATCATTTTATCCGTTGCAAATGCTAAGATTTTTGTTTAAATTTGTCGACCTTCCAAATTCCAAGTAGTTGGTGATCGCTGTATTTCAGGAGTATACATAAGCAGTTTCCATGAATTGATTTCATTCGTAAACTGATGCTTTCCCGCAATATTGCACAGGAGGATACATAACTGACAGCAGCCAATCGCGAAGCAACTAGCTAAAGTACTCGAGAGGGACTAGGCAAATTTCAAACTCAATTTACTGTTTTTTTCATTTTCACTCGATCGAATCCTAAAGACATTCTCTCTTCTTTATTCTTGAGTCTATGTTGAGTTGGCTTTTGGTAAATTAAAACAAGCACCAATAAACCAAAAAAATGATATCGAACTGAGGAAAAGATTTGGAAAATATATTCAATGAATTATTCAGAAACATGGACGAGCAGAAAGAATGATGAGAAAGATTTTAAATGTGGTATTGGCGATAAATGGAAGGGATAACGTCGATGGAAATATTGTAACAAATAAAAAAAGTTTCGGAGAGAATAAATGAAAGGCGTTCTATGAGAGCTATTGGGTTAAGGCATGCGAATTGGATTGTGCACGTTTTAAGAAAGGACAACCTGGAGACAAAACAAATAATCGTAGAAGAAAAGGTTGATGGAAAGAGAGCGAGGGAGAGGAAGAAGACGTCCAAATTTGGAAAATGCGAATCTGATGATGGGGAGGAGTTAGAGGAAGCAAAAAAGTTAGAGGAAGCNNNAGTTAGAGGAAGCAAAAAAGTTAGAGGAAGCAAAAAAGTTAGAGAAAGCAAAAAAGTTAGAGGAAGCAAACAAGTACGGAAAACATGGAGAGAACAGTACAGATGAAGCCTGTCCTGAGGATAGACTCACTGGTGATGACGCTAAGTAGGAACATGAACGACACCTGTAGTGAAAATTTATTCGAATATCAGCCTGTATTTTTAAACGATATTTAGGGTTGATTTTTTTATAAACGAGGTTTTTCCTGTAAGTTTGCCATCTTACACTACGATTGAGTTATCTAATACAACACTTAAGCCACTAAAAAACTATTTCATTAAAATTTAAAATGTACCTTACTTTTACACAAGCACCCGCATATAAAACGCCACTTATTACATAAAACAGTACTAAGTTATAAAAAATAATTGACTGCAAATGAAAAATTGATTAATAATTATTTCATTAAGTATTGCTATATAAAACGTGTTTCAAAAGGTGTAGGCCCCATCACTAAAAATGTTTAACTAAAGGCAAAAGAGTACCAATTGACTTAATATATTTTCTGCTCACGTTAGAATGAGAGGATAATCGGGAAAAATGGTAACCAACCGTTCATAATTGATCGGTTAGTGCATTTATTGATTGGATCATTGTTCATTTCTCATTTCTAATTCAATGAAGTATGGCACGTAAATACTTTTCATCGAATTAAAATGATTAGGTTAAATCACTTGAACTTACACATTATATGGTTATCACAAACGGGTATTACATTAACAGTAGAAACAGAAGCATATACGCTAAGTTTTAGCAATTATTTCACGCAATTAGTTTCTAATAAATATTAAATGAGGAAAAGGAAATAATTTTAACCAAATCATTTAAATAACGACGTCCTGGAAGTATTGGTCCCCAATTTTAATACCTCTGTCTCCGAAATGTTTATCAAAACGACCAGGTCAACAAAATAATTTTTATTGATTCGACACGGAACAGCATATAATATAAACCGAGCGCTTTCGCAGCCGAATCAACGTTCGCTTTGATTAACGGCCAACCAGTGGACAATTTACTCGAATTGTCCTAGAGCCATTTCTTCCGAAATGAAGATGAAGAAGATTATAGGGCGGATTCAAGAATGCAAAAACAAAAATGATCCCATCCTTTGGTTTACCTACTGACTCAGGCGAGACGACGGAATAAAACACCGAAAAAAAGACATTAGTGTCAAGAAATGATGGATTATTTAAACCATTTCAGAAAAACCTCTCCAATGGATCACTCCGAGCAAATGTCAACTCAATAATTATTTGCATTGGAGTTATTTCTTCCTATAGGACGACAAAATATGAGGAGGCTTTT
Organism: Calopteryx splendens; assembly: GCA_002093875.1. NCBI lineage: Eukaryota > Metazoa > Arthropoda > Insecta > Odonata > Calopterygidae > Calopteryx > Calopteryx splendens. Next base: position 1,205,093 of record LYUA01000122.1, read on the forward strand.
GAAGCCTGAAAGTCTGAAAGACTTAAAAGGATGGTAATGACATTCAATCGTGAGAAGGTCATTTCACGGAACGTTAAACTCATATCTCACGCGCAAAAAAGGACAGCCTGTGGCTAATCTTGTCATTTATCAAAAACTGGATATACGAGAGCATTATCCAATTCAGCACCGGTATGGAAAACGCATTGAAAGTATGAGAGCAAGAAATTCTCGTATCCTGGTCGACTCTTGAGGCATGACCAAAAAAACTTTGTCGATCATACGTGTATCGTAGGTAATTTTTAAAATACAATTTGCTACGAGGGTTGTGTCATTTAAAAATTGAACAAAATACAGTCGTGAATCGGAATATAAGCCTCATAATAATACGTAATCATAATGTTTAAAGACCATGCCTTATTACATAAACAACTGCGCGCTAACGGGACTTCATTGGACGCGTCGAAATTTTTTCTGGCTTGGTTTATGATTTAGGATGACGGGGAACAAAAACTAGTTACACAGGTATTATTGATCATTACGCCTCATATTTGTTTCCGATTTTTTTCTGAAATTTGGGAATTTCCGTCGAGTGGATCACCAGGGTTATGCATCACCTTTTCAGCACCTAGTTAGCCACAAAATCCAATTCAACAAACGCATTTCATTTCGACGTCTCAAACTCCCACAAAAAAAGCATACGCGCCGAATTTCTAAGACATGCTTAAAATGGTTTCCGAGGCAAATTTTCCCAAGGATTCACAGCCGGAGCGATGAAAATTACGGCCGACGGGTTGATCGGAATTTTCGTCAAAACGTCGCGAGGTTTTCACTTTTCCTGCCACGGACGCGTACCCACGGCCATGCCTCCGTGTGAAATTATTAAAGGACGGACGAATTTCCCGTGGGCGACGTGTTAACGGCACTTGACCGGTAGGTCGTGGTTTAGAACGCCCACACCTCATGAGACTCGCGTCGTCATGAGTTCATACATCTCTAAATATTACCGCCATGCCATCATCGGCCCGCTTAGGTTACATCTGAAAAAAAGAGTAGTCGGTTGGCAGGTGACGAATCTAAACTTTCGATTTTGGGGAGTCACGGTCTAATCGTGGTTTAATAAAATAATATTGGAAGCCACCAATATTTTTCTAAACTTGAGTTTTTTTCATATAGTTCAAACTTACATGCAAAACAAGAGTAGACAACTTACGCCAGTATTTGCAAAAATCGAGTGATTATTGCTTCGATGTCGAGCGCATGCCCCTATGGATAAATAGCAAAGTAAGACCAAAAAGTCGGTTTGAGGAGGGGAACACATTATTCTAAGGAGTTCATTGCTTTAATGATTGAATAAATCCTAGAGGAATAATACTCCTTTGCAGCACGGGGACTCTTCTACACCCTTAATCCCACTCCGGAATTCGGAAGACCCTAACACCCTGCAACTAAATGCTAATTGAATTTATGTAACTTGCTTCGTCAGTAGCATTTTTACACATGTCCACTTCAGAAATAAATACGACAATAAAATCCATTAGGAGTTAGAGATATCACCCCCATCACTCAATGATAATCCCTAGAAATTAGTTTTGAGCAATATTGCAAAGTAGCGCTATCAAATTTTAGAAATTTATTTGTGATAAAAAGAGTGGGAGTTAATAGACTGATAATCAACGCAAGAGCACATCCCCAGATAAAACATTTTCATTCGTTAATCCCAAGTCATTCTTTACTGAATGTGTAGATTAAACATCTACATCGAGGGCCGTTCTTGTTTATTTTATTTGCATTGTGAACAAGTTTTTTCGAGTAAAACATTTTACACTGAGGGTAAAAAGAGTGGTTGGTATTTTGAATGCCGACATTAATCCAGGGCTTTGAAATACTTGAATTTCACTCCCGCAAATTCCTCACACGAAAGCATTCGCCGAACGTTTCGCATGCGTCAGGCTTTAATGCAAAAACGCTCCAACTGGAATACAAAAGCGAGGATTTTTTCCTCATTTAAAAAAACTCTAACAACGAATAACTCTTATAGAATTCAGTGACATTCTTCAGACACCAGGTAACCAACTTGAGATATTATTCGCAACATTTCGGATAATAGAAAGGAAATGCAACAAGAATACGAGTTGTAACTTCACAACGTTAAAGCGGCGAAATACCAAGACCAAGGTAAAACGCAGATTGGATGGCTGGCCTAATAAATCACCTCGACGATGAGGGCAAAAGATGAATATTCTCAAGGCCAAAAAAAGAGGATAAATCTGATCAAGCATTTCCATTAGTTCCCTCGACAATGGTAATAAATGATTTTTGACGTAGTCATAAAAGTTCGACTTTGATCCATCCTATGCAAATTTATTTGCGGATTGGCTCAGGATGATTTTTATACGGCCTACAACTGGCTCATAAATACAAATACCCCCTTTCGCAGTCATTTAGTAAATAATACCCAATTAATTACTACAGAACAGGATATAAATGGCATAAAATTAAGTCCGGAAAAAACAATTTTTTATGCAAATTAAATTCGATACCTATTACAGTGAAAACTTCTGCGGAAATCACACAAAATATTGCCGCATTGTCTCCTAAATATGGTTAAATAAGCCTATGGTACAATTCTCTTCGGTAATAGCCCAGAAAATAAAAATGAAACTATTTCGCATCATCATCAATAACAGTGCAACAAACACAAAATCCGGGGCTGAAACCAAAAGCGATTAACATTATAACCCCAATCAAATCTTCTACACATTTCACGGAATATCACGGGAAGAGTAAATAGATAACAGAAAATGTTTTCCGCACTAAAACAATTTTCAGTGATCCAAAGACACAAATAGTTCCACATTTGTAAAATTGCGCTTTTTTCCCATTCCATTCATGATGACGCTCCTATTCCCTTCCCGAATAACCAATTCAAATGTTTTCATTATTTTTCAGGTCAAATGTTCCGCGAAGGGAATGCGACGCATAAACTTCCCCCGTCGATGTGGCTGCTTGAGTGGCACTGAACCTATAACTTTCGAACTTGCCCTTCACAGGGTTCACGTGGTCACTATGGTGAAGGCCAAGCACGAGCGGCGGGAACCGAGAAATAATTCCCCAGATCCAATGTGAAGAGCTCTTTGAATCCCTAAACCACGTCCCGTGCCTACGTCGTCCGCGTCTTTGACTCGGTCGCTAATTTCTTGCACTCCAAAAATCACCAATTTTTCCCTCTTATTTCCTCACGGTTGGCCGCCAGTTCTCAGGAAGGCCTCAAGCCAACACCCTCCACGGATGGACGGTCTCCTAACAAAGACGTCGGAGCAAGGACGGGTGCCGCCACCTCCCTCCCTGCTGCCCTTCTTTCGCACAGATCCGCGAAGAAAACGCAAAGGGACTAGATAGTTTCCGTCCACTGAGCTCCACGAATGTGAGCCCGGGGCGAAAAAAAAAGCGAGATAGCCACTTCCGCTCGCAAAAAGCTTAGATGGAGAGCAAACGAAATAATGAGATAGCTCAGCATCTTGAAATAAACTAATATTCAATTTCCTCTAGCAGATATTGCAGGCATAGTTCACATTCCATGTGAATGACGAGGACGCCTTTGTCAACCACACCTTTATTTCCTCCGCAAGATTGAAGTTTTCGGCAGCACGAAGAATTGTATTTAATTTTAAATGGAAAATGCTATCCAAAATATCTATGCGGGAAATATAGGCAAATTCAAGAGTTATGTACAACAACGAGCCTGACGATTATTTTTAAGTAGGTTTAATTATATTTTCTTAAGGTTCCTGGCGTTACCTTGTGGAAGCGATTCACAATGAAGTGGAAACTTTTGGCAGAACGACCTGATCACAAATTGGTAAAACGTCCCGATGATGATGTTGAACGTTGAAAACTGGGTCGCTTATTAAATATATTTTGTGGAAAAACTAAGTGTTTCATTACTTTTCACTCTTCACCATTATTTTTTATCTTTAATCTCTGAACCAAATGCATGAAGAGCACCATTAATTAATTAAATTTTACTAATATTATATTGTTTTTATTCATAAATATTAAGTAAATAGATACGAATAAAAATTAAATTCGTTCATTAAAATTGACGAAGAAAGTGCAATATTCACTCCGTTGGGCAGTAGTATTCTGTGATATGGAAGAGATTGAAACATGTGTATGTCATCATTCCATTTACACCCACTTATGGACTTATATAATGTCGATACATAACCCTAAAATAGTGAAAAGAGGCGGGTGAAGAAAGTTAATAGTGAAGAAAGCGGGCACCGCGGGAAGAGGGAAACCAAACACGGCAAATTCTTCAGAAAAAGGACGTTAACCAACACGAAACGGTTAGACGCTCATTCTTTGAAAATATTAACGGGCCTTGGCACGGATTATTCAACATTCGTAACTTTTATTTCGGCGTCTTGTCAACATATACTATGTTTGCTTTCAAATGTGAGAAAACATGCCAAGGCATTATTTTACAACACTTTTACCTGGCAAATGAAGTGATTAACTTTCAGCTTAAAAATCGAATAATGCATGCACGGTGTCCCTTAGGATCCTTTCCACTTGACGAGGTTTCGCGGCCAAATTGAATTGATAAACGCTTGTGTACACTACTGAGGAATAACCTTACTCCCAACTAAGGACTAGAAAAGGCGGGGAAAAATTAATTATTCATTTAATAGAAGCCAAAAACGGTCAATAAGGCCGCTCTGACGAAAATCTCAGTTTTATTCACGAATCCAATCGATTGACCCAAAAATGATTTTTTAGTCAAAATAATCTCTCTCTCTCTTCTCCTGCGGTGATCCTTTAACTCGTAAATCAAATACCCAAAAGTCGTCGCCCACTCTTTTAATAGTTCCTACGCCATTCCGTTCGGCTCGGCCAATGCCGAATCAAGATAGATTGTAAGCTCCATGGAGATTGGAAGGAAGCGAATTGCGACTTAATAACAATGGGCTGGCCTCTTCAGCGAAAGGGTTAGGCACCTCGATGTTCAGCCAACCATAACTCGGAAACTAGGCGCCGGATTGAAGTACGGAAAATACGGGTTTTTTGTTTTTTCAACTCTATTAGAAACGGAAATGAAGAAGTTGCGAACGAGGCCATTGCAGTGGAAAAATTATAAATATGAAAACAAGGAATAAATTGGCAGTAAAATGAAACATAACAACACCACATAATCACAAGTTTCAATTTGAATACAGAGTCGAAATCAATAGAAACCGAGCTTGCACTGACAACGGCCGCTTTCTCTTTCGCAAAAATCGAAATTTCTTCTAGTGCGGGCCAACTCAGTGACGACGCCTACGCGCCAACATGCGGCGAGAAGGATATAGACTGAGAAGCCACAGGCGTTCCCAGACTCCACAAGAGCCCATTCCCAGAGGAGCAAGGGTCAGCGTGGCCTTCACCCGTACCTCACCCTTCCAGATGATGGCATTGGCTAGCAACGCGGCGGTCAACCTCTTTGCGGTTCGCGCACGGCTCCATGACAGCAGAGCGGTTTTGCCGGTTGCCATCAACCGGCTGACCACTTTTTTCCCCCCCCGCGGGGCGATCTCTCTCGTNCCCCGCGAACATGCACCCCCGCAGCTCCCAACGCCTCCGCTCCCTCTACCGCACTGTAGTTGAGATAGATCCACGGGCGACGATATTTCGTCGACGGAGCGACATGTTTCGGTGTCAACTTCCATCTGCGCCATCCGAAAGGTGAAATATATTGGTTTGTCGGCTTCCTTCCCTCCTCCGGCAAATGAGAGGCCAAAACCGCCTACGCACTGATGACACCGCCCCATAACGAATGAAAAGGTCGTTCCCGAAGAGGAAAGATCCCCAAAAGGATGATGATCCCAAGGCTATCCAGTGTCACATCAACGTCAGTTACTTTTAAAATTCATTTTCATCTTTGGTCCATACATTTGCCCTTTTGAAAGAAGACGAACTTGAGTAGCCGATATGGGAAATACCATTCACATATCTGAGGTGTCATATGCATAAAGCCAATGACTTGAATGTCAGTGACGAAAATACTACCCACTTATTAAATGTCTACTCCGAGAACAGAATTTTTTTAATTTACTTGATCACGTTTTGAACTTCTGAGAAAAATTTGTCGAAACTTAAGTAAAGACTCCACAATCCTGTTGATTCAAGAGAAAGAGCGCAGGTACATATAAAAAGTACAATTTATTTCTTGTATAATATTAGATTATTAGATTTAATAGTATCGGGGTCAACTATGTGAGAGTTCATTTTCATGAAATAAGGAATAAACTATGTATTTCTTCCACTGAATTTTATTGATGACGCCTAAGGGTTGAAACTAGTATGCCTCAATAAAATTCACTGTAAGAAAAACAGTTTTTTCCTCATTGCATAACAAAATAAATTTTATTATAGTCTTCCATGGAGAATGAGAGAAATTAATCATGTAGGGTTCACTATAATCCGTTGTTTCAAGTAGCTCGACACGGATACGGGTAGACTACTGTCTTACAGAAAAACACTGTTTACTCGAATGCTAAGATTTAGAAAAACCGGTATCTACTTCGTTTTTATATTGAAATTCCGAAATGACTGTGTGTATTGCGTTTTAAAAAAATGATGCAAAAATGCCAATCGTCAAGTACATTATTAACGTAGGTATTTCATAAAGTGCCACGGATATTTCCTAAAGTTCTCTGAGTTGATTCAAATTAGTATAAAATATTATTGACACCACATAATCTATAAAGCGTTGCAATAAAATAAAAGATTTGCCCATGGGCAACATCTAAGAATGTAAAATTTTCGTGCGGTGAGCATTCAGTGGAATGTTAGTTCCACTTATATGGGGTAAGAGAACTAACTTCATCAATTAAACATTCTCTTGCGAAAACATATACAGCACGGTAAGATCCATCTCTTTGAGATTCAATCTTCATTTTATTCAACTAATTCATCAGCCTGCATATATATTTCGGAAATCGGTATGGCCTTGAATACTACGATTCTTGGTTACTTGTTCCGATTGGTTCACACTTTATTAAAAAACCGCAACTTGCGAGGAAAAGTTTTAGCATGAAATAATGATCAAGGATATTATATAATGCCATATAAAATAACAAATTTCTTTATAAAAAGCTATCGATTGGAAATAATTATTATTTATCAGATTAGTATTATACCTTAACACTCGATTTTTATTTTTCATTCCGATGGACATGATAACAGAAAATTTATCTGAATAATTTTTAGAGATAGTAAGGTTATTCGACCTAGCATTAATCAATATCTAAATGTCAACAAATAACTACATCTACCCACAATAAATAGCTTCCGAACGATTCATGGGGCTTACATCAAACAGGGTACACCGTTGTAATTTTTTTATACATAAGAATCGCAAACTGTGCCATAAGAAACCTTCTAAAAATTGACAATAATGACGACAAAATGGCAGAAAATAATATTTAATCATTCATTTACGATTTCGATGATTTTTATACAAAAATTGTATAAGAATTCATTTAGGCAGTGGGGATTATGGGGCGTGGTGACCTTGGGTAGAGCGTTCGACCATTGACGCCACGCATCGACCTTTGGCCAATTTAAGGAGCACGATGGGAAAAGTGGTCATTATTCGCAATAAGATACCCAAGATGATAGCGCAAAATATCCCCCCCTTCTCTTACGACAACAATAGGTACCTACAGTCGTGGGCAAGTTGATGCTTAACGAATTACGACAATTTTCAAGATGGCATATTTCCGTCGAAGGAAAACGTTTAGGCTCCCAATTGGCGATTTCGGACACGACGTAAAGTCTATCATAATCTCCATATAAGAAGCCCTCATTCAAGCGTCACATCCGTTCTCCAGTCGAAAGTTTTTTTAGCAGATTTCAGAAACCTCTCTACGCCCATTTGATAATTTTCTTTACGCCCTTACATTCAGGATGTCGTCTGTGACGAGTTTACTTTGAATTTCAACCCAAACGACCAGCTGCTGTGCAGCTAACCAGCTGCACAGAATATCCTGCACCAATACCTACGGGTTTTTTTAGATATACATTTCCTATGCAAAAATATCCAAATGGGACAAAACGATTGTATCACTTTCTTGGAGCTTTAGTGCGCGAGAATATTCTCTAGCTTGACAATTTTTCTCTTGAAAAAAAAAACGAAAATTCGAACTCACTTAATCACCCATCGCGTAATACAAGCAACACGGTTCTCCACAAAATGCCAAAGACTACAATTCTCTTCTGTGAGGGGACAAACATATTATGAAAGAAACCATACAAATTTTTCTGGTTCAAATTTCAAGATCAGGGTTATAGAAACCTTGTGCACACATTTGTGGATACGAGTCCATTGACTAAACCCTGAGAATGAATAGTAAAAGTAAAAAAATTAAAAAAGGTGCACATCCCATTATTTCCATTTGAAGAAAGACCGATTCCATATACGGTCAGTTATGGAACCATAATCAAGAAAATATTTTACGAAATTATAACGAAATGAGATTTTAACTAATGTTTAATTTCTTCATTCTTTAAGGGAATTTAGAGGACATTCCAATTTTCTATAAGACGTTCAAATTTTGACAGATACGTTCGAGAGGTTAGTGGCGCACTCCCGATTCACTCTACTCGTATACGATCTTGGAGAAAATTCAGTCATGACAATCGCATTCTCGGTAAGTGGGACAACAATCTTGTTTTCCAGTTCCTAAGACAATAAGATTAGTTATTCATCAGTGCCTTGGCACCGGTACCAATCCTTGCTATTTACAGGCACTACAAAAGGTTTCAGGGGTTGGTACACGGGGCAGTAAAACTATATACTGCAACCTCGGTTCGAGAGTACTGGTACCTCAAATCTTTTGTACCGGTGCCTGGGCACCAGTAGAAACCAAGGAAAGAAACCAATGTACGTACTTCTCAGTACCGCCACCGATTCCTGTTATAAACCACCCAACTCCCCTTGGACGCAAAGTGGCCTCACCACAAAGGATGACTCAAACTAATACCACGATGCCTCCCTAAAATTCCTCCCATTCGCTCGGACGTTGATTACAGAGTCGGCTTCCTACGATCAAACCTTGCTATCGTAAAGCTAATATCAAATGGAGTCACCTCAGCACGCGATGATCCATTTCTTGAACGAGTATAGCATGAATTTTTGTTTTCTTATCGACAATATTTGCGCAGACGGAGTGGAAAGATTATAGAATAAGGGCCTGGGGGTACCCGTACCAAGGTCCCTGGAGCCGGTCGTAACAGTTGTCGCAATCATCCTTTTTGCACCTATGGTCTACCGAGGGCTCAATGTTATGCCAAGTTCATCACGGACACACCCAGAAGGGCAAGTATGGGACGCGAAAAGCTCCCATCTTTTACACATGTCTTTTATGATCTTACGACTTACCGTTGGGAATTTTTATGGTGATCTAGCGTGGTGTTTTTCACTTTTCTTCGGTTTCAAAAATAAAGTCCCGAAAAAAGATACCGGAAAAATCTTACACGTCATCGTGAAAACAGGATTCGTGGTGGATTATAATGTTTTGGAAAAACTTGTCACACAACTATTTTTGTTTACGGTAATTAATAACTCAGACATTTTTATTTTATAGTACCGTATGAGAGCCTCCTCGAAAGCTGGACACAAAAAACCTCAATTATTGTGACTCATATTGTAATCCTGATATCTGTCACTTGCCACTCTTGCCCATGCCATATAATTAACTCCTAAATTAATTTTAAGAGAATAATAATAAATTGATGAACAAACGGCTTGTCTGACCTCGTCCAGGTGATGAACATTGGCCATTCTCCATGTGGAAACTGAGCTTGCGGTCACTAAGGAAAAAAACGATGGAGACAATCCTGCCGCAAGTACATTTTTTTAAATAGTAAAACCAAGGTGGAATATCGTGGGTTTCATAAGACGGAAAACGTATTTACGTAATGCGCTGATGACATTGGCGCTTTAATTAAGACCGTGTTTCATAAAAGAAAAACTTCTCACCAAAGGCTAAATCACATTCTTATGTAATAAAACCTTCCACGTATGAATACTATAGGAACAGAAACGTAGAACAATATATCGAAATGAACACATAAACAAGCGTGCATAATTATATATGTATATATATATACATATATATATATATAAATATATATAAATATA
>LYUA01000122.1:1273558-1300391 GCA_002093875.1 Calopteryx splendens
CCTACCCACCCCAACCGACCACCGCCATTCCCCTCCTCCTCCGACCTCCGTTAACATATATTTCACCGGGGAAATGTCACGGTCAAGGCCGATGAGGACTCGCTTTTTTCCTCATTTTTCTTTCAAATGTTGCTTTTCGCGTGATCGCTACGCACGCAGGGGAAGAATAATGGCCTTTACAGCATTTCGAGCCCCTTCCCCTTCGACCGAAATGCCGCCGTCAACCCCTTTTTCCTTTCTCCCCCTTTACCGTCCTTGAAAAGTGGATGTACCGGGCAGATCCCAAGCCATTGTGTTTCAAAATTGTGGTAGGCATGCCGATTTGACCCTTACAAAGAAGTGTGCATGGTATGGGTGGAGACACAACGGTCTTGCAGTGCGTGGCAGCTTGTGACTACATCGACTTGGTTCCTAAAAGCAATCATGTATATGAATAAAAACTAAATAATTTTTTATTCGGGAGATATTTCATAAAACGGATCCTCATAAATTAAAGAAGTTAATTCGTGAACTCGCACTTCTTTTTATTCACGGCAACACAAAGACTGGGTCCACCGTACACATGTTTAAATTCGGTTATTTTAATGCATGAGAAAAAACTAAGCACCTCTCAAACCCAAACCTTTGTTGAATTTCCAATTTTTAAGACAGAAGTCAAAATCTTAGGGATCATTTAGAACAACACTATATAAATAAATATGTGATCATTAGATTTTGTTTTTCAATTTTGATAAAATAACCTGAATTGTTACATTATCATCATGACTTAGGTGGTATTCTGATCGATGACATCAATGCAATGACTGATGCCTTTGATGCAGTTGCTTGCAAAATTCAGGAAACCTGAATTTATCGTGATTTTCTTTTCGCGAAAATATCACATTGTTCTCGATTATGGAGACCACTGCATCGCCTTCTCGTCCTTTATTTAAAGATTCTGATCGATTATCTGTTGACTGACATCTTTTCCACAATTTATTATTCATCATGGGATAGGGATTGAAAAAGGCTTCAGAGAGCAAAAATATAGCCTCATGCACAAGTCGAAAAAAAAATCTATTGATGAGGCAAAAATAAATTCAAATTTCTTACTTGAGGTAAGCGGAAGGATCCAAACTAACGTTATTTATCTGCAATTAAGAGCAAATTTAACCACCGTTCGAAAAGACTTCCCTAGCCAGAATAAGAATCACGAGCTTCGCCTGCCGGCTGAATTCGCAAATCACTTCCATAAAAGTAAGAAGGATTTTAAAAAACAATCAAATTTGCATTTAACAGCGTTATCGGGGAAGCATTTCAAACCTTAAACAGCTCGCAAAACTGCATTTCAAATACAACAAGGTGGTGTGAAAAAAGTTTATCCATTGGAGAGCACATGCGAGAGGCAAGGTGCGAATGAAAACGGCGGTAACCCCCCGACAACATAAACATGAATAATTTGTTTTTTTTAATGAATAATTCATGCGTAAATCTTGCTTGGTTTGATCCCGAGACTTAGCCGAATGTGTACGGTTACACCGTTCTTTTGGTCACGAAATGGCTTGTTTTACAGTGCTTCTAAATACATTTTTTATGACTAAGACTTAACTCGGAAAAATTCACAAATTAATATATCCCAAACGGATTCACTAATTTCAAGAAATGTATGGAGTGTAGGTTGCCACCGGCATATAAGCAACCTTTCCTCTTTCCCCTTCACGCTGGTTGAATTGAACCATCGGCCAAAAAAATAATTTTCCAAGTGTCTAAGCACGATTTACAGTCGGAAACTTACATTTGAAAATACGTTATTGGCACCGAAAGCTAATTTTTATCAAAATATTTTAACTATCGCTCTACCCTTTCACCCAAATAAACTTATGTTCGACCAATTCCACATCTGCGACATCCTTAGAGACGCGCATAGCATTTTTCCACACTTAAAATATAACTGTTTTTAAAATTTGACGAAGGACATAATAAATTCACATGATCTTACGTTTTGGAGCCCGGTTTAACACAAGTGTTTGCGAATCATTCCTCCCCCTTCTCCCGCAGCGCCCACGGTGTGCAGAATCACAATCTCAGTAAATTTTCGGATATGCGAAAATGTGGCTTATTTGTAAAAGGTAAAGATTTTCCCGCTTCAAATCCTTTTCCCTGCGAACAGACAACGGAATTCATTCTTTGGAAGGTCCACTTTTTACATAATATCGACCTCCATTTGATGGTTTTTGACCATTTTTCCCTGATCCCGAGTTTACCTTTGAGGTAAATATGCAGATTCTGTAATTTTTTATCGGATTTCAACAAGATTAATGCTTTCTGTAATGAAGTGAACATAAATTTTGTCATGAAATCCAAGGAAGCTTCATGGAAAGGTCATTTTGAGCATTAATCATTCGTAACACTCCAGTAAAACAAGCTATTTTCCACGACTGTTCTTTGCGGCTTTCCGTTCTACGGTTGTAGCAAACCCGATGCATCAGCAGTAGAGTCGTTGACATTGGGAGTCAGGCGTTCCAACGACAGAGTCAATTTCGCCCAGCTAATGCAGCGCACACAATCCAATAGAAAGAAAACAGCATGCCCTCCATGCCCGAGAGAGCGGACGAAGCCGTAGCCTCATGCTATTTACAGCAAGAGTTTGCCATTTAGAAGAAAGGAAGGGAATCAGGTTCAGTGAGAGAATATGGGACATTTGCTATCTTATTAATCAGCACTTAACGAGACAATAATGTGGTAAGGGAGTCGAGGGCTTTACAAGAAACAAAGAAGTCCAAAAGAAAGAAAAAGTCTACGCTATTGAAAACAATGCTAAGACGAGTATCCGTCTCTTAGACTGGTCAGTCGAATGCTGTAATACAAGCAATATTACGAACAAACGCATATATAATCGATTATAAAAGATATTTAATGCGACTGTCTGACGATTTAAAAAATGTATACCCTCGGGACACCTCTAAAATAATTTATAGAAGTATTTAATTCTTCCATTTTATCAAAACGACTCATTTTGAGTTCCTTCCCCCACTCTCAACATTTTCAAATTTTACAAACTTTTCTTAAAACTTTTTATAGGGCCCAAAATAAGAAATTGGTCTGGTAACATGCGACTCCTAAGAGCATTACACATACGTGTAGGTATGGATATCCGAAAAACAATAAAACCCCAACTCACACTCTTAAAGAAAATCGGGTGTTAGTTAAAATGTATTAATTTTGAAACGCTCCTTCAATCATCCTTCTTAAATAACCAGGCACCCCGACACACAATAAAAATGTCACTAATTAGCAGGTACGTGTGATCACATCGAACACTCATCCCCTTCTAAATTTAACCCACGGTACGTGCTCTTCAAAGACACTTCTGTCGACATATATTGCTGCTCGACAAAATCTATTTCCTCGTCTCCTTTAACACAACTTCCTCCTTTAAAGGAGAAGAGTTCAAGCTGCATGGGTAGATAAACAATTAGCGTTCGAGGACATCCTTATAAGGAAGGAAATAATTATATTACGTTTGTAAACCGCGTGTTTCAATTCGGGTATATGTAACAGATGATAGAAAATGCTTTCGAGAATACATTAATACACACCAAAATGTTTGTTTCATTATTAAAAATATAATTAAAACACAGCCAACTGGCAATAAATATGTATCCCATTTAACAAGCAGCAACGAGCTTGATACCGTCGGCAAAACGTGTTCAACATCTAGGCTAATATATATTTCTGTTGAATAAACGTTACCTCGGGAGTGTGCTTTAAACGCATTATCATTAAATTTGTGAATCTAACAATAAGCGTGAAAGGACTACTGAATGAGAGTGCGATAGCATTATTTGTCCATATCATGATCACACACACCCACTGCTGTTCATACGGGGAACAAGTAAATTAAATTGCTGAAGATTCCTGATGCGAATCTCAAATCACAATCGAGGTATTTAGATTGAATGTAAATCCCTGGCCTTGAACATGGAATGGTTCAGATTTTCTCGGCCGGGCTGTGAAAAATAATTCCCCGCTCGAGGTGCAGAGGACTGCTGGATCGAGGAGGGAAATTAGGCGTGGAAAAATGTATCGCGGAACTAAATAAATATTTATAAAAAGTCGTTTTCTCAAAGAAAAGATACGCTTCCTCAATGTCAACTTCTGGACGAAAACATAAAAAAATAACTATTAGCAAAGACGAGCCAGGCCGTCAGTAAAAAAAAGTGCGTTCGATGAAAAAGGAGCAGAGGCCTACACACAGCCGAAAGTTTCGGAGAAGAAATTGACCCAAATTATCAGAATTAAGGGAAAATTAATAACATACTTTCACGGCAAGCTTCTGAAAATATGGTCTTATTTAGTAAGTGCATAGCTGGAATATAAATTATGAATGACCATTTCACTCTATGGAATGGCTCAAAAATATTTCGAAACTTATACGATGGAGTTTTATGCACTAAAAAACTCACTTTCGCTCCAAACATAAAAATTTTTAAATAAGTGATTCATCCATACAATGCCTATTCTTTCAAGTTTCCTGTGCTTCGTATTCGGGAGAAAGACAACCCATCCCCCTCTGAAAAGTATAAAACAATACCTCTTAACCATGTATCACACTATCACCTAGTATGATGCAATTCATATGAAATCTAAAAAAATATATATTAGGGCCTAAGCCCAGGGTCCAGTGTTTGCAGCAGGGGGTGCACAAAACTCCCATCCTTGAAGACAATGATCAAGGCTATTGACGCAATTCTGAAACGAGAAGTACCCCGAATACTCATCTAAAATAACTTTGCGCAACTCCCCCAGTAACACTGCTGATAGATTATTTATTGAGACTGAAAATGGCAAATAAATCAACAAGATCATTAATATTATTGGTTTCCAGATGAATGAGCATATAACTGTTAAGCGTGTATCAATACAGAATCCTTAACATTTAGTTGAATATAGCTAATAATCTTACAAAATTCCAACAATTTTAACGATTGAAATTATATCCGTCAAAAGGCCACCACGAATAGACCAAATAAAATCGTGTAACGAGTCCACGCGTAAAAGTACGTGTATTGTTTACTAATTCGTTATGTTGCGAACACAAAACAGGAGCATCAACGAAGAGGTTTGAAATTTTGCAGTCAATTTGATTAAGAACATAAAGTGACTAAAGATATAAGGATATAAAGATTGCACGTGGGCTACAAAGTACACCAGACGGGAGTGAAAAAATGAAAATCCTCCGAATGGAAATGTATTAGTGCGGGAAAGTTATCATGGGTTAGTACAAGACCAGGACAATTTTTTATCGGAATTGCTCACTTCTTCCATTTCCGCATGGCGGTCAAAGATTCGTGTGTCCTGAATAGATGGATATTCATCTTTATTTTAATGTTTCAAACAGTGGTAAATTCCTTTCGACTGGTGCTGACGATATTCTGGGAATGAAAAGGCAAGAAAAAACATTTAGGAGATAAAACTCATCTCCCTTGGGGAGATGAGTTTTATCCCCTAAATTTTAAATCCCCTATGTACATATATATCCCAAAAGGTCATTTTCCACCTTTTGGCCGGCGTTGCATTGTTTCAGCACGGTTTGTGCAGCTGTTGTCTCATCCCACATGATGGGAATGACTCAGGACTCACCATCAGAAGGCGACTGGAAATAGAATTCCACCCACGGCCTTCTCAACCAACCAACTATGAATGAAGGGAATGTAACTGTGTTCATGGAATTTATGGCATTGGGGGTGGGGAAACAGATCTAGTATTAAATTTTGGCATATATGGCCGGGATGTGAGAGAGACGTTGATGTGACCATCGTGTTTGGTAGCACCATAAAACCACCAGCCTGATGCAGCTTGTTTAACGAGTTTTAAACACCACTACCCCACCTAGGAAAATCCGAGATGTCCCACTCGGACGAAGCGGAAGAGGGGACACTTTCACGTGTGACCAGTTCACACTGACCAGAAATCTCAAGTTTTATCTACGAATTCAGTAGATAAGACCTAAAAAATATTTTTCTTCTGCGGTAACCCTTTAACCTGTAAAACGAAAATACCTAGAAGACGCTGTCCACTCATCGATAGTTATTACGGCTTCACCAATTCCACTGCAAGACAGAAAGTAAGCACCGTGGCGATTGGATGGGACCGACTTTATGCGTAACTATCCCAGCCGCTTTCAGCGAAAGGGTTATGCGCTTCGACATTTTGCCGCTCATAACCAATCGAAAGCGGTGTAACACATTTGGAACCTTTTTTTAAATCTGAATATTCATCTATTTACGACAAATTTTCGAATCCTCGACCGCGGTAGGAATATATGGACTGATAACGAAAAAAAATGTGCTGTCCCCTTACAACTTTTCCTCACTATTAAATTTCTATCCGCAGGGTTTCCGTTTTTTCACTCCGGTCTTCTGTAAAAGTCTGTTTCAACAGACATCTGACGCGCATTGTTCCTTTCCTTTGACCGTCAGAACATCAGAGATGCAACATTTTCACGTCGTGCTCGACTAAATAGGTTTGGGACAAAGCAACTAGGCAGTTATTTAGCGTCAATAATTTTGAAATAAGAGATTAATGCAGCGATGCTTATGGAAAAAATACATCACATATTGTTTCGTTTCATGGCTAAAGAAGCATTTACCGAGCACGTCGTTTACCGTTTCTAACATATAGCGGTACATTAAACTACCTTTCGGGGTTAATACGGAACTACTACCTTACTTAATTTTAATATGAGAATGACAGCCCACCGAAATTCCTTTATGAACTTTTTGAGATTAATCAAAATTTAGTTGATAGATTTTGAGAAAAACCTAATCACCAACTCAAAAATCGCAATTTTCCTCAGAGGTTTCCTTTCTCTTAAGAGGCGTCTTAAAAATTAACTGTATCAAACATTCAGCACGAAACAAAACACATACGTCTACTTAAATTTTCTTTCCATTAGTTTTTTTCTTTTTATGGTCATTAAAAACAGTATGCAATATAATTTTACTATTGACGCCAAAATCTTTCCAGTAGTTCCTTAGGTTTCCGAGGCAGTGTAGCGTTGATATTAAATAATTCACATACTATTGCGGCAAAATTCTAATAAAATTACAAATTCCACCAGCACAGGGGCAAATATTTTCATCAAGTAAAATACACAGAATTTTATTGGACCAATGAAAACGAAATTGTGGGTTACATTACAAAATTGAAGAATAGCCGAGTCAATAAAAGACATTACAACAATATCATTTACGTTACATTTCGTTCATAATGAAGAGGAATGTAGATTTCATACGAAGTTTCCATCATTTACGACTTCACAGACAATATCAACTTCATCAACTCAAACTATATATTTTTCCGCTTCTTGTTTGCCGCATCAGTGGCCCTACAATATCAGCCTTAGGACTTTTTGACGCTGAGGCTTCAGGGTACTGCCTAGCAGAGAGGGAGGGATAACACACCACGCTTACATTCCTCAGGAAACAAGTTATGGCTATAATTTGGTTGGACATACACAGTGACACCGTATACTCATTAGTCTCACCTCTTTAAAAAGTCAGAGTCTTTAACTGAAATGTTTTCTGGACCACGTAAAATCCATCTGTTGAGAAACCCTGGAATTATGACAACGATAACGAATACAATGATTAAAGTGCTGATTTCTTCTCTTGAAACATCGTCTTCCAAGCTAATCATTTCCGAAATTAGTAAGTTATAGTATTATAGATTACATGAACTAGAATTTTACAGGATTTAACCAATCAAACTATCACGTTTGATTGTTTTGACAACATGCGCATTGTTGAGATGCTGTTTTTATGCCACATATAATTTAAACACATTAATAGCAAATAATATCGGATATAGTGTGTAGATCGTGATCAATCCATATCTTCCATTACGTTTTCAGAAGACAAATTCTCAGACTTAAGAACTGGATAGTATATCCAAAATTAGAATCGGGCCAATTACATTGGGAATATCGCAGATTAATTACAGCAAAGGCCGAGAAGTACTACAAATTATAATGACTTATCTTTTAATTTCACACATTTCTAGATCCAGGCGGCCACTCGATTACTATTTCAAGGTTTTTTGGTTATCTACCGAGTCGCTCGAAATCATATTCTTTGGCGTGATGATTGATAATTTTAAGAAGATAATTTAAATGGTAACAATCAGCAGGGAAGTCATTTTCGTCACAAAAAGTAATCGCTATTCCAATAAATGATTCTGTCGCATTTAGAACTTCTATGAGTGAGGAACGAAGAAGTTTTGGTTATGGTAGGTGAGGAGAGAAATCCAAAGCAGGCAGGAAAAGTGGATGCAGGGCGTACTGAGTGGCGATGGATTGTTGAAGAACGTAATGGATGGTAGAACTGGTAGAACGTCGGGTAAACGAAGTAGAGGGAGAAATATATGCTGGACAGAAGGGTGGCAGAAGGTATACTGAAATGAAGAAAGGATTATAGGGGTGTGTTCATCAGAGGTAGATTACCATTAATAATAATGAGTGGGGACTATTTTATCAATAACAAAGAAAAATTGAGTAAGAAATTTGAATTTTCGTTTTTTCCTGGATATCAAAATGTATAATCTTTAAGGTTTGCTACACTCGATATGCTAGAAATGAGGCGCATAGAAACGACCAAGCATAGGTACACTAGAAAGCCGTTGACATCTGCTGCCACTGATACTCGGTATAGAAATTGGTATTCGCCGCTAAGTAAATCAGATGAAAACTCGAAACCAGAAAAAATATCATTTGAAACAGCACATTCTATGGTCTTCCATATGTCGCGCTGCGACGTTCGACGCAAGAAATAAAACTGATTTCTGGGTGGCCACAAAATAAGATATGATAATCGAGGCCCCGTAGTACGATCAAATTACGGGTTTGAACTCGAAATTCACGGTTAATTGATCATTTTGAAGATAATGTATCCCTCATTTAAACTTATTCTTCACGCTGGTCTCACATAGTCAAAAAAATATGTAGTTGAAAAATTGTACTAAGACTTGATCGCACCTAACTATCAAATTGCTAAAATACAAAGTTACCAATAGGGGGAAAACATACACAAATGTTTGGGGACCCGTCATATACAGCCATGGAAGATATATTGGTGTGTGTAGAAGATGATGGAAAAAGACCATGTACGCAGTAATAGGTACCGGCATGCCGAATTTGAATTCGGCGCTGTCAGTGCAATTTCGTAATGCCAGCACTCGTTCCTTGAGGTACGGAACTTGTAACTTTTCGTTACTAACGAGTTTAGTTTAAGGAAAACTTAACTTGCTATAAACTCGATAGGTACCTTTATGCTGAATTTTCTAAGATATCTTATTCCCTTCGTTTACTCTCCTCAATTCCATAAGCCACGAGCATTATTCCAAGGTGTCCAGGAAATTGAATTTTGTTAATCCCCGGATTTTCGCATTTTTCTAGGGAAAATTATTACACATAAGTGGTAATTTTTTAGTGCAATATCCAAGGAAAAATTAATATTTTCGAGAGCGATACGTTATGGAGAAGAGGGTAAGGAAGTTAAATGCCTAATTTTATGTTGTTTTATGAAACAAATCACAAGCGCAAAGAACATTGCAGTACAAACAAAAAAAGACAAAAACTGGGTAGACATGTTCTAGTAACAAGCTGGAAATAAAAACACAGTAAAGTGAGTGCACGACTGATATGGCAACATATTAACACTTTAACATATGAAATAACTCTCAAAAAATGACAATAATTAGCACCTCTTTATCACTGACAGGGCCTTTTTAATCACTAAAACTCTTCATCAAAACGAGCAATTCCTCTCGTATTTTCGGTAAGTTTACTTGTGTCTCACTTTCAAAATCAGCTTCTTTTTTTACCACCCAGCCCATATACATCAGCAGATATATAATTTTAGCAGGAGTTTAACCAAAAATGCCAAAATTCCTCTAGTTTTCTCGTCCTACACAATTCCCCGAGTTCACCAGGAGACTGGGTGCCCAGTATATATTCTTTTTGTTCTTTTTTCTGTCAGTGTCCATGTCAATTAGAGAAAACTTCTAAGGAATGAGTGGGAAACCCTGTTGGCAAATCACTTCAAGTGGTAACTTGACCATACGTAAACGTAAGAGGCCAATTTTAACTTTACATTTTACTCTACAGATAAAATGAATGGAAAAATTTCCTGAGGTAGTGGTACGTCTTACTACAACTTAACACTTCCTAACATTATAAACAATTACACAAAATGAAATTAACACCTAAAACAAGAATGTAAGACATGAAAAAATGGACAATGGGAGAGTATTGGCATGGAACATGTAATAGACCTGAATCCGTACTTAATATTTCCAATGCAGACTTTCAAAAAAAATCTAAAAACAAATCTAATAGCTCCAGAATGAGTAGTGACTAATAAGGAATGAATAAAAGTGGAATTAATTGATGCATCATATGATTAAAAAAGGTGATCTTTTAAAATCAAGGGCTCACCCATATTTTAGTTTCTGCTGATATACACACAAAAATATACATGCATAAAAAACCTCTTTAATAATTCAAAAGGCAGTTAATTTCCACCCCATAAGAAAAATAATAAGTAAATATTGTATAGACTGCTGCCATTAAGAATACAATCTGATTTGATAAATTAGGCATGTGAAAAAAACTTGGATGCATTAAATGAACAAATTAAAATATTCAGTTCTGAGAAAAATAAGCCATACCCTGTGGCCATCAACAATGGGCAACATGACACGTTCCCTAAATTCTCCCATTACTCTTGTTGAAACAGTACAGTTTTCCCATAAAGTATAAGAGACTTATAAGCAAACATGGACAAGGTTAATCCTTTGGGTCAAATAAATCACCACAAAAAACTGGTAGCCTTGGACAGTTTATAAATACAAATATATAAAACACCAACATAAATACAATTAAGTTTTCTCAATTTCACTCATTACAATTTACGTATGTTAAAAAAATGTGGCGGCCTACAAGTTCCTCAGGTATTAATTTGGTATTTAACCTTGTGTACCAAATAATTTGAACTTTAGTACGTACTTATTTGTCAAACATTAAAGTGCCAGGGAAAATGCCTGATTGAAATACTATTCTTTAACGAGGTAAAATGTTCCCATTTACTGATGACATAAAAATAAATTTACAAATGGAAAAATATTGCAAATTCTAGGTTAATAAAGGGTGTATTTTAAGCAAAAACCTCAGTATTCGGTAACTCTGCATTCCTTGGTAATAATTCCTGTCATACTTTTCATCATGAATAATTATGATTTTTTGGATTTATCCAGAGAACATGAAAGGTTAGAATTCCATTTCTTTGGAGAACAGAATTAGTCTAAAGGCAATTCAAACAGACCAACATTATGATAATGTTGAATGCTGTAGGTCCTCAATACATGTCAAAGTCTCTAGGTACATTTAGCCACTGAAGAATAATTTTACACTTTTTACTACAGGATGGTATTCAAAGTAAAACAATATTCCATATGAATAAATCCCCATAATTCACAACCTTACCTATAGCATCCAGCCATTCCACTAAGTTAGCAGGAGACACACAGTACATGCTCTTGAATCATTCCAACACTCGGTAGCATTGAAAAAGAAGTCAATTCAAATTGCCTATAGTTCTTCCCATTCTCCAAAGACAATTGAATTTGATCCCTTTGATTTTAATTTCCAGCCATCAACAAATTCAGTTATTCCGGTTTATCCATTTTTAAGTTTTCCAGGATTTTCTACTGATTTTGATGACATTATGCACCTAAATTCAAATGCCAATAATACTGAAGGGAGTAGGAACATTAAGAATTAGTAGTGTTATCAATTGGTGGAAAACCTAATAAACACCAACAAGTTCATGAAAATCACTTCTAAACATTTAAGCGGGAACAAAGATATTTAAGCCAAGTGATCATAAGAGTAGATAATTTATGGAATGATGAAAAGAAAACCAACTTTCCTATCTTTCAAAAAATTTTTTAAAAATTAAAACCTAAAAACCACTCAGATTTTTTCACATCAATATCTAGTGGAAAACAATACAGAGCAACCCTAGAACATCCTTTAAACAGGGAGGTTGAGGGAGGGGAGGTTGGGGATAAGAAAGGAGAATGGCCTTACATGTCAAACAACTAAGCATGGAGTTTAAAGAGTAAAATAATGAGAGGTGGGAGGAACCAATTAGGAAAGAGGAACAGGATCAGTATGAATTGGAAAGTGCTTAATAGGAAACATATCAAATAAATAATTTCTATCAAAATATTTCACGAGTAAAATTTCCACACATTTTAAACAAATCCAGCTCTAACACAAAAGAAACAAGGAGGAATGAAATCACTCAATTGAGTTCCTTTAAACAACACTTCAGTGAAAAGAGACACTGTCAAAGTTTTGAAAACATTTGACTTTTTCTGACTCTACTAGTAAATTTCCTGCCAGTCTGAACGCATGTTCCTCTAATTAATAAAATTCACAACCACTAAGGTATTAAAAGTTAAATGAGCATTAAATAAAACTGCAGGAATGTACATTAAAAGGATAAAAAATGCTGTCAGGTTAAAACTTCTTCCCCACATGGAGGATATTGAGCAACAGACAGGTATAGAAATGTTTTCCTAAAATGTGTGAAAAAATGATTCTTCCAGAAAACTGACTAAATTCCCCAAAATTTCCAGGAAAACAAAATTATCTTTTACCAGGTAAGTGGCCACCTTTACTCCAAATAAAAAATGTTGGAAGAGATATTAGGTAATTATTTCTAATTCTAACAACCAGAAAATGAGAGTTACAACCAAAGCCCATGATCATTTTCAACTCTTGAACCTATCATAGAAGTTTGTTGTCATAAAATCTTTCACAGTGCATTTAAAATGTTATAAAGCAATGTCATTTGCCAAAAAATATTTTAAATACTACATCTGAGGATTAGGACAGAGAATTCACCCAGTATAAGCCTAACGGTGTGTGAAATTCACATATCAGGGAATGGGGGCCAGTTCCTTTCCCTATACCACCTCTCAAGAAAAGTGAACCCAGAAAAAGTAATAATATTTCATAAAAGTTTTTTTTAAGTCTGGAAATATTTTGAACTAACATGAAAAATTTGCGTAATGTTGCTATTGGATTGTGCTGACCATCCTGTACGTATTTAATTTTTTCTTTTTGATGTAAGTGCAGGCCAATGTTGTTCACTTGGGATTTAAAAAAGGCATCATCACAGTTCTCAACCTGAAGGTCTGTTTAGTATGTGAGCGTAGACCTCACCTAGTACTAAGCCCAACGGCATGTGAAATTCACACATTAGGGTAGGGGAGCCATTTCATTTCCTTGCACAGCCTGTGATTTTCCAAGATGACCTGGTAATTGAAAAATGGTACACAGCTCGGGTGCGCAGGGGCCCTACCAAGAATCAACCCCAGGCCCTCCGGTTAGTATCTCAGTGCTCTACCCACTGGGCTACCATACCCCCGAGTAAAATGAAAGGAAAAAATAAATCTGAAAACAATTTTCACTTACATTCCCAATGAAGAAATTAAGAAAATATTTACACCAGACAGCACTTCTAGGCCAATGACTCTTACATTATTTGTTCACCTCATAATCTCCTATAACCTCTATATGCTTGAAAAATAAGCCATGATTTACAAGAAAAAGCAGCAATTAGGAATGTTAACACAACCCTCAAAACATTCAGTTCTTCATCCCTCACAGTTTGAACCACACGTCATTCCTCTTTCCTATTAAGTATAAATGATATTACATACGTCCTTCAGAATACTGTTAGACCAAATCACTTTGAATTCACACATCAATGACTAGAGTTCATTCGCTTGTAGAGAGAAATGTGAAAATGATTTCACATTAGGGTCCTAGTAATTATTAATAATGTCACTAATACTACTAAATTCATTATGAAGTCTTAAGTTGTGAAACTTTGATATTTAAGAAATATTTACCTTTCATGTGAACTCCAAACACCAATGATTCAGATATTAAAGGTAACTGTGGCACACTCATGTAATGAATGAGGTGAGATTATTTTAAGCTCAAGTATATGGAAAATTGAGGGTCAAAATGGGATTCATTCATCAAAACTCTTTTCTTCCAAATAACTTAATTGTGTAGTGGCACTAATTCTCATGCCACTTTTAATAGATTATAATGCCATTGGAAGTATTTACTTTATGAAACATTTACTTCTTAGTAAATTCTGATGAAACCTATTCATATGGTTCATGTAAATAAAATGAAATATTAATAAAAATAATAACATTTTACTTCCATAATATTGTACATTAGGAATCCTCTGGAAAATTAAACTTACACTTCAAAGAAACATTAAACAACAATTCATTTCTTATTTTTTGTCTTCTTCTTTTTCTTGAGAGCTTTTGACTTCTTTTTCACCTGCCTCTGTGACATCCACACTGGAAACGTTCCATTCTGATCTCTGAAGGTCTTTTTGTTGAATTTTCTATCGCCCACTTCCATGGTCTCCACTTCTTCAGCATCCTTCTTTTCTTTTATTGATGTTGCATCAGTCACTGAAAGCACCCATATATACTTTTATGTCAACTTTTCCATTAAGGTTTGGGCACAAATAAGGGGGGTTATTGACATACAACCAGAAAACGTGGCTACATTTCTCAAGACTACATACACAGCGTAGACCTAAATTATGCATGATCAACAAAATTACACAAGAGTGTATTATTGAAAGGCAGCCTGACTTGGGTCTACAATAGTATAAAAAATCATGGTGTAAATCATGATGATGAAAATGAACTGGATGCAAATGTAGTGAAAAGCTTAAATGGGTGTAAACTAGGATTACATTATAGAAGTAGAATCAAGGGTGAAAAATCAAATATTGAGAGGATGGCATAAAACACTACACAGCTGAATGGTGCATAATTGAAACATTCAGTGGTGTAAGATGGGTATCAGAATGACAGTGGAAATCGAAAAATATAAGATTTACAAAGATACCTAAATAATTGTCACTATTAGAGATGAAACTTAAGATCATAGAGTTAGTATAATTCATTGACACATATTTACATTTGGGTGACCTTAAACGTTGGGGGAAAAGTAATTTGGCTAATTCCATTCACGGTACTCCATAAACTAGATTCAATTATTGGCTAAAATTCATTGCCTTAAATATTATAATGGTTGGATAATGAAAAAATGTGCACCATTGTACTTAAATTTATTTCTTTGAGCTCTTTTTTTATTTTGGTCATTCTTGGACCAATTTCTATGTGGGTTACTCATGGATTGTAGTAATACAGGCAAAAACAAGTATTGCAACCGAGTACGCTCATTGGAGCCTACACTTAGAAACAAGCTCAACTTTTTTACATTTTTGCATCATAATCTTTTACATAGAGAATATTAGCAAAATTATGCTTAACCATGAAATGTAAGCTTTAAATAGCTTAACACATTTTAACATACTTAAGAGCATTTTACAATGTCTCATTAAACTGAATTTTAACTTTGTTCAGAAGTTAAAGCCAAGAAATAGTTTTATAACCACTACTTAGTTAAGCCCAAATCACTCACTACGGTTAACACAAGCTTTACACATTTTCCCCATCACTTTCATTTTCAAAATTCACAACTCTATATGTACTAATAAATTCTGTGATTCCCAAATGATTTATTGTAAATACCCTCTGTTAATTTTATCGTGACCATGACGACTGAATAAAGACAGTGACTAACTCAGAGTTACCTTTCAACCAAGTACATTCACCCAAACCCTTTAGCGGGATGTCAATAGTATTTTACGTTATTATATAAATAAAATAAAAATTTTCAAGGCCAAATCATAATTATTATTCTACCTTAACATTATACTTTTGAACTTAAATCAATGCCACCATATAATTTTTAGTATACATAATGTACACAGAATTAATTAGGAAATGGACTAGAATTGAGAACAGGCTAACTTTTTAAAATGTAGGTTTGATTAGAGCTCTGCTCTCATCTTAAAAAGTGTGTTGAGTCGTGCTCAATTTAAAACAGATCTTTCCCATCTCTATCACACTTTCTTAGGCATTTGCTGGGATTTACCTTTCATTTGAAAATCATCTATCTGTTCAATACACAATTGGAAATCATCTTGTTTGGTAGGCTACAGGAAGTCATCTGTTTGGATGCATGAAGGACTTAGAAACTGTACAGTAAAATCACTTTCAGTTTTTGCCATAGATGGGGAAAGTCAAATTACATCGGATTATGAATACCATGAATATGCAACTGATCAAGGAGCTGCTCAATTCCAATAAACATACAGAATTAGAACGAATTCTTTGACAAAATATGCTTTTACAAGACAAAACAGAAAGGGCATGCAGAGGCAGTTAACCTCACTGGACAAAGCCAATGACTGCCAGTAAGTCAAGGTCCGAATTGCATCAATTCTACTCGCAGAGAATGGAACCAAGTGTAGTATGTTCTTAAACATTTATTTGGGCACAAGAAGAATAGATATTAGTTTAATAAGCAGAGATGATCTAATATGTATTTATACAGCCTGATTGGGCAAATTACAGCACGATAAAAAGAGTATTGTGGATTTATCATAGAGCTAGCCGTTGATGCCATTACCTGGCAATCAATCCTCCCAAGGCATTCACTTTTCAATTACATACCTAATTAACAGAAGACTGCATGAATCAAATAAAGTGAAATTTTTTTATATATGCCACACTCCATTAATTACTATATCAAAATTTAAATAATAGGTATTAGATTTATGTCAAATACTTTACTAGTTAAATTAGAGCATTCAAGCAAATTATTTTTCTATTGTTAATGATCACACAAGTGTCTGTTGAGGACTATTACTGTGGATAAATCAAAAGAAACGCAAGATGTCTTTACTACTACCAGAATTGCCATCGCAGGTAGCTTTCTGCTAACAAGTTGGGTTTGAATGAGTCCAGAATATTACACTAATTAAATAATGCAATAGTTCTCGAAATCTGGCATCAGCCTTGTTCCAAACCTCTGCCCTCCAAACTTCCATACTACTTCATCCTTATACATGCACCACAACTTTTCTTCTCGGCCAACGTTTTCTGCTCTCACTCCATCCTGAATCATTCTTCCTCATTTAAACCTCATATTTACCCCAGATTTAATTGCATACTACTAAATAAGTGGCATCAGTGTGAGAATAAAAAATATATAATTACTGTTTATTTTAAATAGTTATATTACAAATAATTTGAAAATGTGAATATCAGCACACCACTCGTTGGATTGGAGAATTTGAAGGTAAAACATTAAAATACGGGTTTGATCATTGGTAAGCAGCATAAAAATAGAAGCTAAAGGCGGGAAGCACACACGTTCCAATGCATAGCCTGCAATTGCCAATTTATACCAGAAACAACCACGAGTTGGGTAACATTATAAATAAAAATGGTCACGACTCCAACGTTGAAACATACTCGATAATATTACATGCTTCCCTTAGGAATGCTACAATCATTGTAACAGAACAATTCTAAACTACGCTATCGAAGGTTTTTCCAGACACAATGCACAACATCCATCAAAATAATAAGATGGGAAAAAATTACTAAAACAAGTTACTCGACACCTTCAATCTCACAAGGACCATACCTGTAGCGATTTCCGATATATTTTCCATTTCTACATCAGCCTTGGCACCCGCACCAACAATTAACTTCAATTTCTCAAGTTCTTTTTTTCCATAACGAATTCTTTTCACGGCACGCATTTTTTTCTTCCACTTACTTCTTATGCTCTTAGCCATTGTTAATAATATGTATTTTAATGGTAAATAACAATACCTCAACTATTACACCAAACAATGAACACGTGCAAGTAAAAACACAAATCAGTCATTAATGATCTGCTCATAAGACCGGGTCCTTTAACAAGAATAGATTGAATCATTGAACGGGTTGAACGAAAGGATGAAACGCTTCGGCAAAACGAACGATGTTCTGCGCCCCCGTCGGTTATCAAACAAATTACGTACTAATTTTCCCCAAGTTTTCGGCGGTTATTCAGATTCGAGTTTTACATACTTCGCCTGTATGGGTACTATTAAGCTCTTTTTTGTCCTAATTTTTTTGTGAAATAGTGCTTCGGAAAATATTTTTTTAACACTACCCTCGCACACATTAATTAAAAAATAATTTTTACTTTAATCACCTACCCTCTTGGCAAAAAGTCATTTTCTTAAAAACGCCAAGAAAAATTTTTTGCTTAAGTCAAACATATCCATTGAAAAAGATGTAACCCCAAAGTATTTAGGTTTCAATAAATAAAATAAACAAAGAACTGGGAGACACTGGGACAGGAACATCAGTAAAAACGGATAAATGTAGGATAGGAACATGGTCCTTTGTAGCTGAGGAATTCGAAGATAGCCACTACTAGGCTGGGATATCCTGGGAGTCAGCAAAATGGACTGGAGCAGGAAATTTATTGAGCAACAATTACTGAGTCATACTCTCATGATACAACCGGAAGATAGCAAATAAGGGGAAAATAAAATCTAATCATGATGGGCAACTGGAAGTGTTAGGAAATGGCAAAGAAATTATTTTTGGGCAGTTTGGACTGCAGAAATGAAACACCAAAGGAGAGACACTGGTGGAGATCTGTAAAAAGAAGAATATGGTAGTAGCAAACACACTCTTTAAGGGTGAAGATTATACATATAAGGGATAGGGCCAAATACCAAATCGACTACACCCTTGTCAGACTAAGGTACAGGAACCAAGTGAAAGAGTTATTCGGGTGCATATATAAATAATGACCACAAGTTCAAGGGAGACATCTGCGATGAGAAAATAATGTTGGAAAAACAGGAATCCAGATTGACCACAAAAACTACCGAGGAACGACATACCATAGAAAGATTCACCATAACCATAGATGAAAAACTAAAGGGAGGAAAATAAGCAATCACTGAAGGAAGATGAACTGAACTGAAGGAAGTGAACTGAAGAAAACAATCATGGAAGTAGCAGAAGTAGAAGTGAGTTAGTGAACTGACACCATATGACCCTGGATAACGGCAAAGATAAGAGACCTTATTGAGCATTGTAGAAGGTACAAGAACCAAATTAGCAAAAATGAGACTGCACCATAAAAGAACCTAAGGAAAGTCATACGAGAGATAAAGAAGGCCAAGGAAGAATAGATTGAGAGTCACAAAAGGAAAAACACTAATTGAAGATGAGGAAAAAAGAAAATATGGAAGTAATACATCCAAGAGCTACTTGAAAGAACAAAATCTTTGTAAGAAGAATTAATAAAAGAGGGGGGCAAGGGGGAAGAAGACCCAAAAGCCCAAATATTCTGAAAAGTGATTTCAATGAAAGACCTGAAGAAAAACAAGGCACCCAGATCAGGAAAAATCAGTGGAGAAATACCTAATCAAAGTACTCAAGAGTGAAAGTTAAGACATCCTGTAAATTATCATCAAGGAGATAGGTGCAAAAGTGGAAGATTGCTGGAGGACTTCAAGGAAATTGTAATGATTACAACACCGAAAAGAGGCTTGAAGGGAAAATTAAAGACCTGTCCGAGAACCAATTCGGATTCAGGAAGAACATAGGAATGAGGGAGGCAATACTCAGGCCAAGGATACTTGTGGAAAAAATAATCCAAGTGCACAAGCCACTATATGTGGCATTCATAGACCTGGAGAAGGCCTTTGAGAACTTTGAGTGGAACAAGATGTTCAAATTTCATGAAAAACTTGAAATGGATTACACGACAGAAGAGTAATCAACCAAATCTACAAGGAACAAGTCACTACTATGAGAATGAAATATGGAAGAAAAAAGAAGCCAAAATAAACAAAGGAGTTAGATAAGGATGCAACCTGTCACCAGCACTACTCAACATACATGTGCAAGAGGCAATAAAAGAAGAGGGCATCAAAGGAATTAAGGTGAATGGTGATGAAATTAACAAGTTCCACTTCACAGATGACATTGCTGTTGTAGCAGAGAATCTAGAAGATCTACAAGCATCACTGAGCACAATGGAAAAAACACTACATGACTATAGCATGAAAATCAACAATAAGAAATCTAAAATACTATTGTGCCCTTCTTCTAGTGTGGATTATGTGTACTTATGTTCTTCTCTTTCTCTGGTTATCAAACCATTAGGATTGGTTAGTGACAGCCCTCCATAGATATCTTTATCTTTCCACCCTCTTCAGTTCTAAAAATAATACACATATCTTCAATTATCTGTTTCACATACTCCAATCTAGGTCATTCTTGAAAAGTTTTTCTTCTTCTATCATCCCTTCCAGTACTAACTTTGTCAGCCAATCATGCCACAGTAGATGACCAGCCTGTGACAGGGGATCTCTATATGGAATGCAGGGAGGTAAGGTGAAATCCAATTGTGTTAACCCTTTGAGTGCCAACGTCGCTGTGAGTAACGTGGACACATTTTCCCAAAAGTGCCAGTGTCGCTCACAGTGACTTTTTTTGTTGGCTATACGTGTAAATAACAATGGAATAATTTATCTTTAATGTTTTATTCTCTTTTTTTGTACCTTAAATTTTGAGGAAACGTTTTCTTAGATTGGTCTAATTTTTTATTTGAATAATAATGTTTTTATAGCCATTTGTTTTTAACTCTCCATTTCTCATTAAAATTGATACAAACATTCATAGGTGACAATACATTAACATAAAATCAAAATTATTATCAGGTATTTAAAAATAATATTACCATCCCAAATATGTTGATTCAAAAAATAAACATATTATGCAAATTTATAAAATTAACTTATCCTATAATACATAGGCAGTTAAAATTAAAAGTAAATTTTTTAACAAACATATGGTCTGAGACAATGGCTTTCATAAAAACATGGTAAATTTACAAAAAATAGTACAATGTAAAACTATTTTTTAACAGAATCATGAGGCACCATGAGGTAAATGAGGTAAAAAAAGGAAGTCAACTGTAATTGCAGTCCATTTTGACACAGAACTACCCTATATCACTAGCTATGAGATCAAGGTTAACAAGATGACGCATAGTTGGTCGACCATGAGGACAGTTCTGAAAAGTTAAAAGAAAAACATATGAATTTAAATAAAGACTTTTAATAAAATATTAACTACAAATTCAATACAAAAGCATGAAAATGCTCTACAGTGGGTCCCAAGATGTTGTGACCATAGACACCTTTCAGAATGCCTTAATTTTTATCAGCTCCCTATACTTCACTATGAGCCTTCACCTTTATGTGTCACGTTTATGGTAGAAATTGGTATTCAGGCAGTAGGTTGTAAAAACCATTTTGTATATGAATATAATATAAAATTTTATAGCAATTCACCAACAAATATTCCACAATTTGTTACATATATGTTCATTTTTAATTTTACTGCTCACATAATTTTAATATTACATATTGAATTTCATTATTTTAAAGATGCTTTGGTCCTATATTGATTTATTATATGTAGAGATATGCAGTTATTTTTAACATTATTGATTTTAAAATACTTTTTTCCATTGATCCCCGAGCCCAAACCAACACTTAACAATGCAACACAAAGTATAGTTGATTAAAATTAATTGAAAATATAATAGGGGACCCATGATTTAAACATAAGATACAAATGATTATCTAAATAACATGCAAACAAAATTTTTCAGAAGGGTGAATGAAATTAATTAATGGATGAACAAAATGATGAAGAAAATACAAAATATATGCAAGACATTTATGCAAAATGCCACAGAAAATATGGCTATAATTGCCTGTAACTTATTATCCATGTTTTTAAACAATCTTCTGGAGCTTTTTCATTTAATTCAGTGGTTAATTTGTGCTCTGCTAATGGATAATTTGTGATACATATATCTATGGCTCAAATTCAGTTACTGCCAAGTTAAATTAGCATTAAGTACTTTTCTTGAAAAATTGAAAGAATTATACACAAGATGGATACAAGAAATACTAACAAAAAGTGTTTTTCAACAAGAGATAATAAATAACAGAGAAGTGATATGTATAACATTACACTAAATACAATGTTCACTCATATTTTTAAATAAAACAAACCACCTAATAAATTGTATGAGAGATTCAAATTTGAGAAACATCACAGAGGTCAATAATGGCTAAATGGGTAAGGCAAGAGAAGAGCTAGGGTGGGAGAGATGAGTGGACAATTGTTTCTTAAGTTGATTACATTGAAAGGAGTGTATTGGTATTGACCAATCAGTATGCACCTGACCCAAGCTTGAGGTTATATAATGCAGGAGCTAATGAGAATTTTCTAATGCAAGGGACTGTACTCGAAACCATCACTAAACCCACCTACACTTTAATACATCACAGCATTCTCTCTTCTGTGCCTGCTTCTGGTCAGCTAAATGGTGACAGGCACATCTGGTGCACTCAGTGGATGTCAAATACAAGGAATAATAGGAGGACCAACATTTATTCAAGGTCCATATTAACACATTTAACCATTCCCCTCTGCCCTTTTAGTTAACAATAAGTGTCATTCAAATGGCTTCTTCGAAACAAACGTTTTCCACTGACTGTACCTACCCATGGTTGATCCATTTGGCCCATGTGATCAATAATGCGTTGCATATTGGCGGCACTCAAGGCATCACCAATCATCACCGATTTGCGACATGCCCGTGAAGCAAACATATCCCTCACACGAGAGGGCCTGCAGTTGGCATGGGGAGAGTCCTTGATTAGAGAAAAAATGAGAGTGTTAGTGGAATTAGAAAATGAAAAGGTTACAAAAATATAGTCATGGAAATTAGTACTCAACCTGAAGCATGAATATCAACTCATCCACATCCTCCTTCCCAAAAGTCCAATTCCGGCTTAAGGGAATGGAAGTTAAATAGGCTTTACAGTCTGCAACTTCCCTCTTAGACTCGTCCTCAGGAGGGAAGGAAAATCGAAAACCATTGCGCTCAAAAACTTCAATGTTTTCAATTAACACTGATTTGGCTGCCACTGTTAAATCCAAGGGTTGGGGCCTGAAAAAATTAAATAAATGATAATAATTTAACAGTCAATTAATTCAGCAGTCTTTAGCTATTCCTTGACTTTTAATATAATAGGTCATTTCAGTAAATAAACTAAGTTTATAATCATCAACATCAGATATAAAGTTTATAAAAATTGGAAATGATAAACAGGTTATTTTTTATCCTTATTGCTAAAATTATTATTTCAGAAAATCAGGGATACAAAATTACATCATTCATATTTCATAGAAATGATTTACCGATTTACTCATGGGTCGTGAGATGAAGAGAAGATAAATGGCTAATTTGGCTGAAATTTTCAGACCCCGACTAAACATTTGCAAGAAAAAGGTGACTTTAGTCCCCAGGGTGTCCTCAGTTTGATATCCAAACTTCCTAAAAGTCCTTTTTAACAATAATAATTAAATTAAGAATGATTTTAAAAGCTCAGTAGAGCAAGCTACCATTGATATTAATTCAAAACTTTCACAGATAGTAGATTCATAGAGAACTTTAATGCAAGATAACAAGCATCAATATGCTTCCTGAGTTTGATGTAATGGCTTGGAATACTTCTTTCACATGAATAATATGTAAAATGGTTTCTGCCATTTATAACAATGTTTCCATTACTCAGAATTGAATTACAGGCTTCAAACTGCATCTTGCTTGATATCTTTGAAAACTAAGAGTTTAATTGCAATATCCCATTACTATTCCTCACAAATTTGCCTGTATTGCAAAAGGTAAGCCAAGTTATGAAAGTCCCAGTACATTCATTTTTAGTATCCATTTGTTTCCACAATTATAGATAGATTTCTCCACACTAATAATTCATATAATATTTGAATTTGTTGCATGTGGAGGATTTCATGGGCGAAAGTTTTCTGTCAAGTTCTCACCTCTTAAGGAATGAAGTAACTATTTTAGATGCTCACTACAAAAAATGAGCAAAGAAATGCTGCATTCACAATAAAAGCCACCTCAGAAATAATGAATGACAGAAAAAGTTTGTAACCAAACAACTTTCATATAGTCCTAATCCAACTTAAGCACTTGTTTCCCCCATTTCTATCATGCATTGAAATTTTTAACAGATAGCACATACTGATTGAATAGGTTCGTAAACATTGTCATTACATTGTATTTAAGACTTTGACTTTACCATAACCATGAACAATGTCAATTGGCAAGGCTAGTTGAATCCACTTAGGTACACTCAGGTACACTGTTAATATAGAAATTTGCAGACCCTTAGTCAACTCTTTTCATATTAATAATGAGTCGATTCAATCTGTTTTATATGAGATATGCTGTACGTAGTAAGGCCTTGAGGAATATCTACAGTTATGATAATAGATTTCATGTCTGGATGTGAACATTGAATTGAAGTGATGCTATTAATTTAAAGGTCAACATCAATGACTTATTTTTAATTGAGGTATAATGTGGATTAAAATGAAAACTGTTAATATTAATACAGTAATATAGAATGGAGTTCTTGTATAATTTTTATTATTCTGTTTTTAAGGAATTTAAATATTTGCAATATGTTATTGATTTTTATGTAGATCAGGTGACGTTTTGTGCATGGTAAAAATTACTTGAAGCCTTCCATGAAGTATTGTTTCATATTTTTCCCAAATTTACAATTGCTGCAATGTCAATTCTTTTTCCATTCAAAATTTTATCATTCAATTTTCTAGCATCGCTTTCCTAATTTAAACAGTCATCTGTCAGTCAATGACCAACAACATTTTCCACTGAAATAGAAACTTTAGCTTTCAAATCATGGCCTTCCATATGTATCATCAGAAACTGATAACATGCTTGGCCAGAATTAATCATTGAACACAATTAAGTCATGCTGCTGTTCATCTGTATCTGACCGAACAGTTTTACCAGAATGGAATAGTTCACTGTAAGCTTGAACTTGCACAATGCATGATAGACTCTGAAATTAAAGGTCCAGAGATTTAAACATATTAGAGTCAATCATTAGGAGAGTTTGTGAAACCTTGAACTTTGTAGAATGGTCTTTCGTATCCCAACTCTTTTAAGATTAAATAGGAGAATGAAGTCATTATCAATATTAGAAGTATTTATTAAGATTTTATAAAATTTTAGATAAGATCCTATTTTAGCCAATTTTTTTGAAACAATAGTAAGAAGTATAGTTTTTTAATGATTTCTTAATTTGTAAACAAACATTAAATTTGTATACACTACCAATTTTTAGATATATCATTAAATGGCAAAGACCAATGTCTTAATATCTATGGGGTTTAATCTAATTCCATCTCACAGAGGCGTTAGCATATGCTAATATTTTAGGCACTCTGGCAGCATTTTGCACAGTTGTAAAAAATCCACTAAAAGTCATTACTTAGGTATACATCATCTATGGTAGGAGGAAAACCTAAAATCTTCTCATAATCCACATGCCTAATTCCCAGCAAAGAGTATGATGTAAACAAATAGGTCCTCACTCAATGGAAAGCAAACAAACAACAACAATCTCAATATGTACTTACACCACCAATGGCTGCTGCTGAAGAGTGGTCGTAAGCTGAAGGGTCTCAAAATTATATTTCTCATCTGATGCATGCTGATCAATTATGAAAAGATCCGACCCCAATTTTGCAATTAAAAATCCTAAGTTGAATTGTCCAATTACTTTCATCTGAAAAATAGAAAGACATATGTATTTGTAAATCAAATTGAACTTCAATTCTTCATAGTGTATTTATGTCTCTTGACCTTGAAGAGCCTAAGATGAAATTTAATCATTGAACTTATTGTAAATGATCAATCACGGGTCAACTTTAACAATCAAGCGTATGTCATACAAATTTTGTAATGGAATAAAGGCATTTCATTTTATTTCAAAACCAATAATTTTAATAAGAATTTTCCATAAGCAAGGAATAAATAATCAATAAGTCTATGCACTAATTCAGATTTACAATATTATTTTTTTAATTTTCTCTTCTTAACACCGTTTTAGCAGCTTTTTCATTAATAATAATTGAACAGTTTCTTCTAAAATCTTAACCAGCTCCACTTTTTGGGGTTATTGAATTTCCAAACTATCATATTACCACAAAAATTCACGAAAATCATGGTTTATCACAGAATCATTTGAGATAGAAGTCCAAATGTATTTCAGATTTTACTGTCTTTTAAAATATACCAGCATGCTTTAGTTTTCACTGAAAGAGAAAAAGCCTTAATTAGCCTCGTATTCACATTAATAAAATGACATCATGTATGTATTTTATTAAATATACAGCACCTAGCTTTCATCAGGTACGCAGTTTTCAAGTACATGGATTGAAACTATCATAAAGAGGGAGTGTGTCATTAATGAGGAAATCACCTACTTCCCCCCCCCTAACCCTTATCATGTCCCTCCCCTTCACCTATTAGCTTCAAAACCATTATCCATTTCCTTATTCAGTCTTTAACAACAATGCCCCTTCCCTCTCCTACTCTCACACATCCTCCTCCTGACAGTATATAAAACCAGGTATTGCAGAACTGTGTAATTGATGCATTTCAATATAATGAAACCCTAGTAGTGCAATTAACTATTTTTTTGTGGAGCAAAAAGTTTTTTCATTTAATGGCCCCATGTATTTTTGTTTCCATGGTAATTTAGTAAACACTGATTACTATTGGCAGAATGATTACATACTTGGCTAACTGTGGAAAGACCACACTGATAATTTCTATAACCTTCAACCTTTCAAACTCTAAATGTGATCAAATCTCACCAAATGTAAAACA
>LYUA01000122.1:1319960-1333133 GCA_002093875.1 Calopteryx splendens
TACCGAAATAAAATATTCATGAAATCCACAAAGTTTCAATTTCATTCGCAAAGTGCATTCAAATTATTATATCTTTTCTTTAGAATTATTCGACATTTTACAGTACTACATTTGGAAGTTCCATTCCACACCTTTTTGAAAATTACAGTTGGATTTCAAAGGCTTGCTTAAACCCAGCATTTTACTCAGGGACATTGGCGGAAAGAAAATTTAACCATTTCTTTTACAGTAAATTCAAAAACTGTTAGAATTTCATTTTTACGCACTTTTCAGAGGGACCCCTCTGCCCAATTCCATTTGTCTTTTCCACATAATCCCTCACCCATCTAACTACATGTAATTATTGTTTTAGAGCTAAACAATTTTAACTTAAAAATGTAAAAGTCATAATTAAGTGTTCCATCAGCCTTAAAATATAAGAAAAAACCTGAAGGAATATCACCAATTAAAACTATGATTAAAATTCAATGGATGAATTTGAAATGTGAACCTGCCTATTCCTTTAAAGTCTTCTTCTTTGATTCCTGACCCATTGTCAGCAACTTCCACAAGAGTACTACCCTGATCTACCAAGCGTACATCAATTGTAGTGGCTCCAGAATCCAAACTATTTTCCAAAAGCTCCTTCACTGCCACAGCTAAGGTCAGTACCACCTATAGTACCATCAAATAGATAAAAGTACAAATAATTAGAAAAGTATCAAATCCAATCACAAATTACATAAATTAATTTATTATTACTTAGAATGTTTGGCTGTTAGCATTGGGTGCCTATAATTATAATACAACTGTTGTTCTAGGTATAAATATTATTATAAAGATTAATTCAGGTAAATATTAAACATAACTTTTATGCAGAGAGGCAACACAAACTTGTAAGATGATGAAGACATGACTTATTTTATAGATACAAACTCAGGAGAATCTAAAGCTTTTTAATGCACAGTAAAAAACATGATTTTTTGATGGGATACTACTTGTCTTGTTGCTATGAATGGTTGATTTATACTGAATAAACATTGCTTTTTATAATGATACTATAATAATAATACCTTTATTTGTCCCAGGACCAAATTATTACAAGTATGTTACAATTGGTATAAGAAATGTCAAAAAATGTTAAATAAGTTCAAGCGAGTTGATTTTCAAATTCAACAATGGAATAGAACATATTACTCTCTAATTATCTAATGAGTTTGTTTTTGAAAACTGTCACACTGATTTCACTTTTCAGCTCTGCTGGGAGTTTATTGTACATAAAAAGGCCTACATAAAGCATTTCAGTGCCATGTTGAGTGCTGGTGAACATCTGAGTTTCTTACCTAATCTGAGACATTTCTTTTTGTACATACCAGAACATGAAGAATGTAGATGCAAGGCTCAGCCATTATATCTATTTTTACAAACAAAGGGCAACAGTGTGTATCAGGCCCAGCAAATGCCATTAGCCAAATGGCTCTTTTTTGGACTCTAAAGATGGCTGCGGCATTGGATGAAGAACCCCAGAAGAGAATACTGAATGGTAGGTGAGAGCGAAATTCGCCATGATAAAGTGTAGAGAGAATGGACCAAATAGACCTAATGAGAAAGCAGACCGAGCTTAACCTACTGGTATGTACCCAGATAGTTGGTACTTTTAACCTGGAGGATAAGCTTCCCTTTGACTACAATGGAGACTATTTTGGCTACTTTGCTTTTATTAGCAAAGTATAAGAGGTGAGACATATCGAAATTCAAACTAAGGAAGTCACTTTGATACCAGGTATTTAGTATCTGTGTTGCCTGTTTGGAATATTTGCAACTGTTCATCAAAACATAAAAGCTACTTGGTATAAGAATAATGTTAATATAATCTGCAAAAAGTATATCTGGGGATGGCACTATTTATGAAGGGAAAACTGTTTGCATGGTCATTTATATATACCAGAAATAGGATAGTTCCGAGAATTGAACCTTGTGGAACACCCCCAGTAAGGACTTTACCCAGAGAGGTGAAATTAAGATAATTTCTTGAGATAATCACATATTACAGCCTTTCTGACAAGTAGGATTCAATCCAGGCATTAGGCATGTCTCAAATACTCAAGACTGCAAAGCTTCTTGAGAAGTATTTGGTGGTCAACACAATCAAAAGCTTTACAGAAGTCAAAAAACAGAGCAATAACTTCCACTTGGTGATAAAGTTCATTTAATACTCATGTAATTAGCTGATAGGTAGAAGTAAATTTGTGTTCCCTGAAACCATAGTGGGATGGTGAGAGGAGATTAGAAGTCTCTAAGTAAATTAGTGGCCTAAAGTAAAATACCTTTTCAAACACTTAACTAAATTGGTTGAGGGGGGAAATCAGTCAATATGAATTAATGTCATGTATGTTACCTTTTTTCCTAAAAAGTGGGGCTATTTTGGATACCTTGAGGGGGGGGGTGGAAAAAACTTCTAACCAGAATTATTCATTTATGAGAAACTGAAGCGGCTACTTAATGATGTTATACTCGCTTGATAATGAAACTGCGTATTATGTAGAGGCAAGAGCCTTGTTTTGAGCCCAGGTTTTGAAATATATATTTCTACTACACTTCCATTAGGGGATAAAGAAAAAAGGACTTACATCTAGCATAGGAATAAAGTTATGACTAAGTGCTAGACTGTAAATTATCGAGAAAATTATATACGAGCTGGGTGAGATCTGTTACAACACTTCCTGAAGGGTCTTTAATTTGGATTTGGGCCCTGCATTTATTTCTAGAGTTGTTTATGATGTTCCAGATTTCTTTAGCTTTATTATCAGTACTCATGATTCTCTGGTTACTATAGGAAAGTTTCACTAGCATATCATACGATGGTATTTCTGCTGCCTTAGCCCGTATTCAGACTTAATATGAGCAGAATTATAAGTTTTACTGGAAACTGCAAAATATTTAATACACCGGGACATATATATATATCTCATTGGTTCCCAAAGGTTTGTATGTAGAAGTCTGTTGTTGTGGTGGACAGGAAATGCCATATTTAAGTAGTGCAGGAATTTGCCGTAAAGTTATTGAAACCTTAGTCGAAAGAACTGGTATCATAAACATTGGACGTCTTCAGAGCAAAAAGGCTCATGAAGTGATGAATGCCAGTGATACGGAAGGAGCGGGTGGATTAATCTCCATCGGTATATTATCGGTGTACATATAAACAGACCCTGTTCTATAACTGAAGAATATATTTGATATGGTAGAGGTAACATATTCGATTTTTTTTCCTTTTCACGCATTAATATATCTAGTTACTTTCTTTTGAACTCCTTCTAGCTCTCCTCTTTTTGGGATGGGGGCAGATCCCCAAAGAATAACATACCAAGTTACTTCATGATTTTAGGTACCCTGATTCACATTTGAACGGTTGATATATTTATAGATTGGTTGCTGAGACTAGCATTATAATAGAGAGATTATTAATACTAACATAAAATTACTAGAACTCGTCTTTAAAACATTTGTCCATTAGTTATAAATCACCTACTTCAGCCGTCATATAAAAACCAACCTGTCCAGAACATATTTTGTGCACCACATCTTGGCTGATCGGTGTTATTCCAGACGCTTTCACCGTATTTGATTGCAGTTCATTTGCCACACCTATTTTACCCATTATATTCTTTTAAAGCCCGGATCTTCGCATTCTAACACATTCAAAGTACGCGTTTACCGCTCCCGTCACATATTTTAACCTCCAAAATCCGCGTACTTATCAAATGAAAGACGTAATGCGCCATAACGGCGCATAAAATGGATAGTTTAATTTTATGACTCAAGTTACGTCTAATAAATATGCTTCGGAATTCAACTTTTAACCTTCATAATAATTGACTAATAACTTGTATGTGAAAAAATTTTGTTTTATACCAATATGTAGAGGCTAGAATAAGTTCAATTGACTTTGATAAAAATATTACAGAAAGTATTATTTTTGTAAGCTGCATACCTGCTTAACTGTTTTTTAAAGGTCCTCTGTTTCAGAATTATTGTATTAACTGACGTTTGACTAAACTACAAAAGTATATGAAAACATTACCTCATCATTGAGTTTAGTCGCAGATCAAAACCATTCCAAAAATACCATGATTTAATTTTGATTTTTTCCATTAAGGCAGTTAAAAATTTTATTTCTTATTCCTTAATGTGGTTCATCCATTTTTTGGAAAATTTTCGCAAGAAGCAGGTAAAATTTTATTAAACAATGGAGTTACTATTAAAGATTTGAAGCATTATTTCATAATTGTCCCTTGATAGACTCGGTTGGATTTATTTTTGTTTGCCTATCTGCCATTTCTTCTTTATTTATTTTAATGTATTCAATTGCAAATTGTAATTATCAAACTATGAACGTAATTGATACGTTCCGCTGGGCAATTCTCCACAATCACAACTTAATTCCTAAATCTCTCTTCCACCAGGGTGCCTATATGTAGTGTTCCCTCACAAAAATGTAGTCAATCAAAAATCACAGTAACCCAAAGGTCAGTTTGGTAGGTGAGGAAAGAGCTCACCCAGTACTAAGCCCAATGGTATTTGAAATTCACACATCAGGATAGGGGAGCCATTTCATTTCCTTGTACTGCTACACTAAAGGGTCCTACTGGACCATGGGTTTTTTACCACGTGTCGAACCTTGAAACTGAGGGTGCCAAGAGGCATCACCAAGAATCAAACCCGGACCCTCCGGATAATAGCCCAGCGCTCTAACCTCTGGATTATCACCATGCCTAAGGAGTCAATACTTTGCTTAAATGTTTAAGGAGGTACCTCGCTTTATTTTTTTATACTAAATATTCCACTACCTTCCAACTTATCTTCTTAAAAATACCCAATAGTTTAACCTGTTTTTATGTTACACACATTACACTTACATGTGGCATTAAATAAAAATATTTATTTTAAAATGCTTGCATTGGCTTACAACCAAGGATTTTTCTACATCACTATCTACAGGTATATATGTAGGTATATATGTAGTGATATACCTTTAGGTATATGTAGTGATATACCTTAGTCCCTTAGTGTAGGTATACCTTTTTTCAAATTCAATCTCATATCTAGTGTTCCACATTGGTCCCAGTTATCCCTTCCCTTTTAATTGCATTCCCGTTCTATTTCTAAATTATAATCTTTTTACCTCATAGTTCTTCTATGCAAAATTTACACCTTCCCTAAATGTCTTCTGGTTCCATTAATAACTTTTGTATTATATAACATGGTTTGGAGAATTTTCCCTATGCTACATCCTAACAATCCTCGTCTTTTTTTATACATAGCACTTCTACTTTTCCATCACTGAAATTTCTTCTCATCCTTGCATTGCTCCTTCCACCATGTTTCAATGGAATTATTAAATCTTGACTAAGTTTTATCATTTTGTTCTCTGGATGGAGGGGAACATATGTCCAGTATACACCAGAAGAGTCCTAAGGGGCTCCTTGGGACCCTCTACCTTTACACATGCAGTATTTGATAATACTGATGTGGCTACTTGTGGGATTTTTCATGTGCTCAAATTACGTTCACAGACATGATGGATGTCATGTTTGTATAAGTGTATTGAACATACAGTATCTGATGATGTGTATAGTGATGAAATTATAGATTAGTTGAAATCCTTCACCCTGGAGGGTGGCAAGGAATTTTTTTAATGATTACATAAAACAACTACTTCTTTCTACTGGTACACTCTTTCCTATGGCTTCTATGGTAACTACTTTTCAGCATTTACATCAGGATTATCGATTATCACTAGATTGGTTTGGTCTAATTTTATCTCTACCATTAAAATTCTTTGTTCAGCTTATCTCATTCACTACCTTTCCTTCTCCCCTGTACTATATTCAGTACTATGACTACTCTACATTGGACTAAGGTACTGAGACGTAAGTTATTAGACAATTGGAGAGAATAAAGTAAATAATGTTTATTTTTTAAATAGTTTTTCAATTATATGTTGTTAAATATTAAAACTCTAAACCCCGCATATGTCAGTCAGTATTGCTACAGGGGGCCTGACACGCTGGTGGGTCACAACGGCACCGGTCTCCAATGACCGGCAAGTGGCATGACCCAACAGTGGCTCAAGTGGCTTAGATTCACGAGTAATATTTGAGAAGAGCTGTTGGTTTGTGATAAAAAATGACTTATCCACCGCCAGATAAAAAATAAAATTTATAAGTATTACACACCCGCCGATACAAAACATTTTTCACTTCTATGCTGTCTGAAAGGTAGTTAGGTATATAATAAAATTTTTACTCCTGGTTGAACATGTGGAGTACAGTGTTTCCTCAGGGTCCCATAATGAGTTTTGATTTCTCAGTGTTCTCTCTCGAGTATAACAAAATTTCACTGCATGCATCCATTTTCATCCCCCAGGTGAAATTTTTCTAATAGGTAGATGGGAGTGATCTATAGTATTTGACTTGAAATTATGTGATACTGGTTTGAATCCCAGGCTA
The DNA here is from genome assembly GCA_002093875.1 of Calopteryx splendens. Lineage (NCBI taxonomy): Eukaryota > Metazoa > Arthropoda > Insecta > Odonata > Calopterygidae > Calopteryx > Calopteryx splendens. The sequence goes on from LYUA01000122.1 coordinate 1,326,449, forward strand.
GGTTAACGATATTTACACTGAGACATTCTCACATCTGTTTGTACTCCATTCAAATTACTATTGTGGCATTTCCCATAGTTTCTTTGAAATTGTTGAAGGTATGACATTAATAGCACCACAATCTAAAACTATCAAAGCACTCCATTTCATATTGAAGGAAAACATTGTACAATACGTTGGAACATTCATTTTTAATTAACTATAAAGCATACTATTCCACAAAAGAATTTTACTACTGGGCACGACACGTTCCACTGTTTTATGGCATCATCAGGTACCACTCGCTAATAAAATTGTTCCATTGAATATTGTTGATTTAAAAATGAATATTGTGAACTTCTACTAAGTGAATCAGTGAATTTTATGTTGGAACATAATTTTATCGAGAGTATGAGACAAGAAACCTATAAATACCAGAACACATTTCATCAGTACTTTTGCTTGAAATCAAAATACATAATTAAAGTTGAATATTTTAAAGGTACCCCAAATGAAATAAAAAATAACAAAAACAGCTCTACCTAGATCAAATTAAAAAAATTCTATATTCTTATTTTTTTGATGCTCTTAATAGTGTTACATAGTCTGTGCTAAGTGAAAAACATTTACCTATTTAATGCATTAATAATTCTGGCTTAACCCTTTCGCTGCGAGTGACGATATTGTCCCATCATGTGCTGTATATCCTGCTCTGCGTTTTCGTTTTTTGCCTCTCCTCGTATTCCATTGTAGTGCAGGCACGTGTGGTAACACAGTATATATATGATAAAAAGTTGGTATTTTACTCACTAGATGGAGCCACGGTCACTCAATTTTTTTTTCAAATCTTTATTTCTTTTTTTTTATTTAAAGAAATTTCAAAAAACGCCTCGTGTACAGCAATAAAAGACCACCACAACGAAAGGGTTAAAATAAAGTAGAAGAAGAGTTGGAGTAGGTACATGCTAGAGAATAAACAAATCATACCGAAACATTTCTTTGGTGAGAGTTATCGCTTATTGGTGAGGGTTCATTGCTTATTAAACACAAGTTTCCAATACCAATAATAGTACCAAGTTCACTCTTGTTGGCCGCACTGATGCAATTTATATAACTGTCCACTGAATTAAATCATTCCAAATTTTACTCCCTTTTCCTTCTTTTTTTCAGTCGATGTTAATATGAAGTAAAAGCATGATAATTAATTATTTAGCTTGAGTTTAGTGGTGCAATTTATACATGCATCAACTCAAACGTAACAGTTGAACCCATTCAGAGACTTTTATGTGCAGTGTCATGATATTACACTTTCTGTTTATGAAGAGTAATGAAGTGAAACAACCTCAGATTTCAATATAAAGCATTTGAATACTATGCCACTCATTTATTACTTCTCACAAACAATGAGCTCTATTATAAATGTATTCAAGTATAAAACTACCAATATCTATTCTCAGTACATCATGGGGCATGAACAATTTCCCCCATGTTAAGGAAATACTGCAGAAAAAACATTGACCAGTGAAAAGTATTTTGTCGGGAGACAGAACCTTAGTGTCGTCTACCCTTTAATATAGGTAATCAATGTTGCTTATTTGAAATCAATATTAAAATAGATAATGCTCAATGGGATATACCTATAAATTGGAATGGGAGGCCACAGCAGTTAGGAAGATGCTAGAGAACAGGATTTAAAAATAATAAGTAAACAAGAGGCTTACTTCAAAATTAACACTGTATTTATTATATATAAACTTATATAATCAATATAGTTTAACAAAACTAAGATATAATAGCACATAAATGAATGCTTATTGACATAATAATAATGACAGTGTATTTACATAAGTACAGGAATGCATACACATTTTTATTGATAAGTACAAAAACTGTACTACTTAGCAAATTTGATACAAAGATAATTCTAATTTGTTCATGTATTTTTCTTTTAATCACTTATATATATATATATATATTTATTTATTTATTTATCATTTATTGGTTGGCAAGAAAAAAGATATGATGCCTACCCATTCCCTGACAAGTCATGATTTACATGTTCATATCACTCTCATTAGTCACCAGGAAAATTTAATCACTTCCATTTATAAATTTATAACAGCCATCAGAAATATTATTTCCACTTCCTTAATCACAGAAAAAAGCAAGTCATTGCTTATGCCTCAAACTGTTTTCACTGAAGAGGAAAATAAACATAGGTAGTTTCCTTCACATATGAATTTTATATTCAAACTAAAGGAATAATGCACTGCATTTGTACGACATCTCATCACATGTAAGGAAGAACACCACTTAGTCTTCACATGTGAATACCCTGTCACCTCTTCACGTTCTCAAAGAATTTTCCTTACTTCCTTTGAATTTTAATTTCAGTTGCTTGACTAGTAACTTGAAAGCATTTTCCTGATTTTCCAACCACATGAATGCCCTTTCCACACAATTATTCTTCAGAGGAGACGATCAAATAAAAATATCTTCACGATTTGTAATCAGCTTGGACATCCCACCTATTGACACTGGTTTATAAAACAGTTCCAGATGAATTATTTGCAGCCAAAAGTTTACGTAGCACCTATTTTTGGCAATTCTGAAAAAGTCAAAATCACCTCTGTGCTCCACCATCAGATAGAGTTGTTGTCATCATCCCTGGTGTCCAGAGGAGGGGGGGCATCTGGCAGAGTTTTTGTTGTTCCTTGGGTCAAGTAACCTGCTACTCCGGGTGGAGCCCCTGTTTGAAAGCATAAAAGGTTACTCCAACTTCTAGGTTGCAATAGCATAGAGCTACTGAACATTACCTATACAACTGCAATTTCACGCTCTATTACATTAGGTTTCTTACAACCATCCAAAGGACTTTTGAAAAAAAATGCTTGGCTACTAAAAAGTTTCACAGAGAGCAAGCACTGGAATTAACGAAATATCTATGCTTGAAGCAGCAATTGATCATACAACCTTTGGGTTAGCTGGCATGACACATTTTGTACCACTGTGCTGCCTTTCAATTTCTTTTTCAAGCTTACCTGTCAGATATGCAGGCTGATGTCCACCCGAAATAAAGAGATCATGTCTTTGGTCCCTGTAATCAGCCCACACTGGAGACCGAGCAAGAAGATTAGCTACTTTTTCTCCATGCACCTGACTACGCTCCATCGCCTTTAACGCTTTCACAACTTGAGCTTTGGCTCCACCACCAACAAGAGTTCCTCCACCTCCTTCCAATAAACTCAAAAGGAATGGCACCAAATCTGCATGGAGAGCCTGTAAATAGACAACAGTAAACCTTTTTCAGTAATTTCCTCTGCATTAGATGTCAAAATGAATTTATCTACATAAAAACTGTTCTAAATGTAATCAAAAGTTAGTCATTCAGGAAAGTGAGGCTCAACTAACATTTCACTTCTGGAGAGTATGGAATATCTTTGATCATCAGAATTACATACGAGGTGTGTTAAAAAAATAAAGAGAATTTATTAACTCTTGTTTTCTTCGATTGCAATGGCGTAGTGCATCATGAGTTCCTGCCATATGGTCATACAGTCAATAAGGAATACTACCTAGAAGTTATGTGCCATTTGCGTGAAGAAATCTGACGAAAATGCCCAAAATTGTGGCAAAACGACTCATGGAATTTGCACCACAATAATGCTCCCACTCACACCTCACTGCTTATTCATGATTTTTTGTTAAAAAAACAAACCATTATTTTGTCTCAGCCACCGTATTTGTCGGACATGGCCCCCTATGACTTCTTTTTATTTAGGCTTTAGACCGAGGCTGAAGAGAACCATGAAAGGACGACGTTTTGCCACCATTGATGAGATAAAAACAGAATCGCTGAAGGACCTGGAGTCTGTCTATACTGAAAATCGTGTTCCAGAAGTGCTTCCAAGATTGGAAAAAACGCTGGCACGAGTGTATTATATCTAAGAGGGATTACTTTGAAGGGGCAAAATTGATGTTCATTAATAAATAAATATTCTTCAAGAAACATGAAAATTCCCATTATTTTTAACACGCCTCGTATGTACTAAAAAACTTAAGGACTTTTGGAACCAGCGTAAGTTATACACAGCCAATACAGAACAATAAACATGGTACGTGTAATTTAATGTTGAAGATAATGCAAACAGAAGCACCATTTTAACATTGAAACACTAGACCAATTAAATATTTTTGTATCTGCTTTCAATGTGCCAGTCATCCAAATTAATTCAGGGGTCCCTCATGGAGTGCAGACATATTACTGGCTGTCTGGGTGGAAGCATTTTATTCAACCCTTTACCTTTTTGTCCAGCTAAGAGAATTAATATGGGGAAAGGCAAGTCAAGATTACTACATCATTTACATTGATCTCACAGGATGGTGGGAGTCAAACTTGGTAGCCTCCTGAGGTAATTAAGGTGGATCTCATCAACTCATCAATCATACTAACAGTAGTGATAAAAAATTAAAATTATTTACAATATCTAGGTCTGAGGGTAGTCTCAAGGCTGAGACCACAACTGAAATGCTTCCAGGGTATTCAGAGACCATAAGTGTCTGGGATATTTTATTAGGGTTCCCCATATGCTCTCTCCGATTGTTCAAAGTTGCAGGAAAGAGGAGAACTGCAATGGCATTTCTTCAAAGCTTGACAACTCTCTCACTATCTCATATTTAAAAAATAAGTAATGAAACTTATGTCCCCTTTACCAGAAAAATCAAAGAGTACATGTTGTACATATTCTAAAAAGTATAATAAATACTGTCAGGTAACTTGAAGAGCCCAAGTTCATAGTCATGTCTAGGATTTTAGGATGTTTCAATGATTGAAGTTTATATCATACACTAATTTTATTCCACAAAAATTCATATGAATGCAACAAAACATCTGCCCCTAGGTTATGCTTTTCAACTATGAATTTCACAAATGCTTCAGGGTGGCACTGCATAGTTACACATATATGTGTATTCCACATGTCTGAAGAAATGGCCAAGCCGCCAACACTCATTTGTTCCAAGTATTTAACCCTGTTCACCAGTTATTTTTGGAATGGGTAAAGTATTTTAGCTTAAATTCTAGATCCCATCCATTGCACTATTTATGACTGCTGAGGAAATTGGTAGAAAGTATTCTTCAATTTTTATGGCTTGTTATTTCCCTCTAGGCAATGGTGTTATCAGCATCAAGCCCATTGCTATTTGTTTAACAATTGATGTAATTTGTGTGCATCATTATTTAAATACAGAGAGTAGAAACACCAAGATTTTACAATGATGCCCACATGAAACTTTGGAATACACAACTGTTTAATGATGCATTAATTTGGCAAAATAATTAAAAATAAATAACGAGTGTGTGTGGCACCAGACTATACCACATGTGCAGATTTCCTTGTAAATATGTTTAGGTAGAATTATTTGTACTAAGAGCATGCAAAATCCTAAGCTGTCAGTCCAGGACTGCTCAAATCTTTGAATTACATGATGTTTCAAATTAAGTGGGATTGAAATAACGAGGTTTTATTGCTCGAGTGATAAGTGACAATTTATCATGAATCTACTACATACATTTTAAACCTTTCAACTTATAAATGAAGCATATAATTTAGGCATAAAAGTTTTTGAATTTTAACATTAGTCCAAAATAAGACTAACAAGACTGATTATGTTAAAATAGGAAATTTAGGACATTATTAAATAAAAAAATAAATATTAGATTCTAGAAGGTAAACATGATAGTAAAAAATTAGTAAAAATAAAATCTGATGCCTTACCTGTCGCACTAACTCATCAAAATTTGCAGAAAACAAACGGTAGAGGGTTTCACAAGCAACTGCTGTGACATCACCCCCTGTAGGATCCCCAATCACTAAACCTGGTGACCGAAGAGCAGCACTCAGAGGGGCTATGCAATCTGTGTGGGACAGAGCTTCAATGCACACCTAAAATGAGAGGGAGAAAACAGAAAAAAAGTCACAAGGAATTCTGTAACTATGCACCTCAATTATGAAAAAATACAAATAGCTCCAAACGAATAAAAACATAATTATTTTTAATGGTAATTTGGTAGGTTTCTGATGGACACATGACCTGAACCCTACAATAACCCTTCCTTCATTTCCTCATATTTTCTGCCACCCTTCATTCCATCCAACATGCCTAATCTGTTCCTCCCTCTCCCTCCCTTACCAAACATTCTCCCCACTATCAGTCTTCAACAATCCATTGCCACTCAGTATGCCCTGCATCTACTTTTCCTGCCTTCTCTGGATTTCTCCCAATACCCTTCTTTCCTTCCTTACCATACCCAAAATTCCATCCTTCATTTTCTATTCCATCCATTTCATATTTTCCATACTTCTACAAACCCTTATTTTAAAAGACATCAACCTATGCCTGTCATCTTGGCTCATCGACCAAGTTTTCGAGCCATGCAAAACCACGATCCATATCAACGTCTTCAACTCCTTTCCATAGGTTCTTGTCATCAAATCCCTCTTCTTTGTGAAAGTTTCCTTACTTAATGTGATTCTTCTTCCCATGTCCTTATCATTGCTCACCTTCATCCAAAAAACTACCCAAATAGCTAAAATGTTCTACCTGCTCAAGTTTATTCCCTCCCACTTTATTATTTAAATTAGGCTTCCTATGAAAGAAGACGTGTGAGCTATTGGCTGTGAATGCAAAATAGGTAAATCCTAAA
>LYUA01000122.1:1356335-1370365 GCA_002093875.1 Calopteryx splendens
TTTATCAGTATGGATTCCTTCCACCACATCAGGCCTGAATTTGTGAACTTAATCCTAGTATTGAAAGACTTTGATGATGAAGACGTTAGGTATTGGGATAGACCCTGGTTATTCTTCTTTCATTTTGCTAATCCAAAATTTAAATCTGTACACAAATTAGCCAAGATACTCTCAATGGTGACATCAAAACAATACATATCAACTAATAAAAAAGCAGGCCAGATAAAATAACTGTAAAGAAAATTTTATGAACTTCTTTTCACAGAAAATTAGATCTTATAGCATACCTTTCCTCCAACCAATTTATCTGCACTCATTTTCCCTAAAAGTTCAGCAGCTTTCTCCCGAAGAGTAATGCTTGCACCAGCACGACCAGTTACACCACCAGATCTTGCTGTGCCCCGGGCAACATCACAAAATATGGCTAACAAATAAATTATTGCCCCTGTGGAAATGAGGTTCAATTAAATTATCAAAATCGGAAGTTTTAAAAAAAATCATGTATCATAAACACTGGAGAAAATGAGTAATACTTTGAATTAGCGACACAGTTAATTTATCAGGTTTTGAGTAGGGAATATAGATTTGGGCTGGAAGGTTATCCTAGCGAGTAATTCACTAACCATGTAATTGATGCTCATACATGTGAAACCTCATATTTGGAGTACAAACTGGAAGGCACTGTGTACATATATAAATCATTAAAGTTGTGTGGTTGCATGGCATTTGAATTATGTGGAAACCATGAATAACACAGGAGCCCAAGTTAAATCCATCGGTACATTAAAGATTCAAATATCAAATGCATATACTAATGCCATAAAATGTATTGTAATGTTTAATAGCATTCCGGAAAGCTAACTACATTTATCTTAATAATTCATGATAGCTGCTGCGCTTCATTGTGGAGTGATATCAAAGGAGGTGTGCAGAATCGGCAAACTCTTACTGAAATTTAATTAGATGATAATCAGCAAAGATAATACAATATATGTTACTGAAATAATATGAAAATTAAAAATAAGGTACAACCATGGATTTTTGTGCTGTTATTTAATTGTGGGAATTCAAAAACATTGTGCATGCAGGTTAGGTACATACAAACCTTTCAACAGATAATTCAAGAAAGAAGTATGCACAATTAAAAAAATAACAACAGCCAACGAATATACTGAAAGATTAATCTCAAAACTATAAGCTAAAAAACAAATAATATTGACATTGAGTAAATTTCAAGCCCTCACCCCAGAGGAAAATCTTGCTAGCATCATATTAAATATATTGGTATTGCCTCAGTAAAAGCATCAAAACTGCTTAAAGATTTAAACCTAAACCTTAAAAAACATGCTTTCTAAAGCAAAAGACCCCATATAAAAACTAGAGAGAAGTAGTATATCGGCACCACTGCTCTGACTTTGGTACAAGATATTAAGGACAGGCAGGAAGGAGAATTTGAGCCAGGAGAGCTCAACACAAATGTGCCTTCAACAACAGAAATGCCAATTCACACTTTGAGGCCCATTTACTAACTGAAGGTTACCACTCCCTTCCAATGACTTCGAACCAGAGAATTCCAACTGGATAAAAAAAGGGAAACAGATAGAATTATCATCTTGGGTGCAACATAAAGAGAATCACACCACCAATGACTACTATTTCCCCTTCCAATCCCCTCTTCTATGCCTCCAGCAGTTAACCCCATATCTCATAAAATAATCTTATAAATACCATATTAAATAATCCCTTCATCCCTCTCCCTCCTCCTTCCCCTGTATTCTATCTCCACACATTCCTTGGCCACCCCGCCCCTCTTTCCCTCCTACCCAAAGCCACAATGCACACTTCTTTCTCCATCCCAGCATGTGGCCAACAGTTCTCCTCCTCCACCTCCCATCAACCACTGATAAACCTTTCTCCCTCCCATAACCTCCCCCTTCTTAGTTACAAAGCCCCACTCTGGGTGGCGATGTAAGAACCTCGTAACCTTGAACTGTACTTGAAGATGGTAGTGTAGTGAAACAGGTTGAAATAAATTTGTTCATTCTGTCAAACAGTAAAAAATGTTATGCATCCTTTGTGTGTCTTAAACTCCCACAAACTTTTGGCCTCTACAATAAACTATGGCATCCCGCACCCCAACTTTTAAATTTAATAGCAAGTAAAATGAATCGACTCACCTCGAGCAAGGGCTTCTTTCACTATCTTTGGACTGGACATAAGAGCATGGAGGGTGTCCAACGCAACAATAATTGTGGCACCTGCAGCAGATCCTTGAGATCCAATTGGTAAGGAATGAATGGCCATCAGCAGATGAGGCAAGACAAAAGCTCCATTTGCTGCTATGTCCTCCACACACTGCTGGTTTCTCGAGGCTATTGCCAGCACACCAAGTGCCCCACACTGCACTTCAGGCCTACACTTACACCACCCCATTCCAGGAGTTTGCTCCTCAGGACGCAATAATGAGAAGAGTAGGGTGAAGTGGCCAATGCATTGAATATCCACACCTGTAATGGGAAAAAAATATATTTAATAAGATCCTAATTTGAATTAACCTTCAAACCCTTAACATACCCATGTGGGAAAGCAAAATAAGTCAACTTGTTGCCTGGCATTCTCAATTGGGAATTCTAATTTTGGATGCCTCTTCCTACCATTTTTTTAATAATAGATGAAATATTTTTTCAATGTTTCTACCTTCACTTTTGCCCGCTAGAATGTTGTCATCTATCATGTTGTCGATTCATGTGCTGGAAATATATTTGCTCTTGAACTACTGCACGCAATGCTAAGAGTCAACTTATATTTCTATTTACAGGCATGTCAAACTAGTACATGTCCTAAAACCTTGATTTCCATTGCAGAATTTTTAGATTTTTAATGGTTCTTCCTTCATTCTTACTTATATGAAAGGTCTATGCCCAACACAATAGAAAACTCCATGCATTGGTCAAGGAACTGAAATGGAATGACAAATTAAAATTTGTTTGGGTGTGAAATGGTATCTTTCTAGTGAGGCAGTTAGCTAGCACTCAGACCATTTTTATTGAGTCTCTAAAATATCTTGATAATTTTTTAAACATGATAGTGCCAGTCCACAAGTGACTATTGATAAGCAACATTAAAAATATAAAACTTTCATATGTTAATTCTCAAACACTTGAGGTACACTATGTAAAATTCAAATGATGTTATGATTCAAAAGGTGTTTGTCACTGGTGCTACTGAAATGTGGCTGAAACCATCTATATCTTCAGATTTTGTTATATTTAACCTTTAAGAATGATTTAGAAATGGCCATGAAGGGAATTACATTTGGATTTAATTTTAGCATAATCCATTCCAAACCAAATGACCAAAGGTTCAATGCCCAATGAGTTTTTAAAATTTTCTGCATCAATGAACTGAAAAAGGTGATAATGGCTGGCCAACATGATAGACTGGGTGTTTTATCATAATCAAATTTTGCTTCTTTATGAATACTAAGCACCTAATTATGCCACAAGGTTAATTAAATTTAGCAACTTTAAGCCTTTGGTTATTACTAAGTCCCTTTCTGACATTTACTATGAACATGATCGACAATATAGAGTAAGTTGATGTCTTCAACTCCTATATCATGAAAGCATTTGACCTTAATACTCCTATCTGATATGCTAGAGTAACCCAACTACCAACTCAATGGATAACACCAGAAATAAAGAAAAAAAATTTTAAATCATATCTGTACAATGTTTTGGAGATATCGACCATGATAATTTCTCCACACATAAAAGATTGAGATGAAAACAAAATTATATTGATGAATAATAATAATTATTATGATGATGATAAACAAAATAATATGAGACGCAAAAGAGAAACCACAATATTTTCAAATAATCAGAAATAAAAAATAAATGGAAAAACCTTTGAACCATTGGTTTACTTAAAACAGCTAAAAGATGATGAACCACAACTCCAACAAGTACATTCTTAACAATTATTTTACCAATACCAATCACAACAAATAATGAAATTCTACCTCTACCACCAGAAATAAATGAAATAGTTTATCTCAATAACCAATTACTTTTTTGCATATGTTGAACCATTTGCGGTTATTAAGACAAGTAAAAATATAATGTCAAAGCTGACAATAAGTCAAACATGACAATATTCCTATTGACTTAATACAAAAATCACTACCAGTGGTGCAACGTGCCTTTTCAAACATCTTCGAATCCTCATTACAAACTAGTAGTTAGTCCATAATTTGGAAAAAAACTTGCTTAGACCAATACCCAGGTGTGCCGATGCTTCAAATCAAGAGTGATTATAGGTCAATAGGGATCACAGGTGTAGTAGACAAAATATTAATGTGAAGTGTTAAATTGTCCAAATAAACACATACCTACCATCAAATGAGGTTTAATAAACTACACAGGGGCAAACTGGATAACTTTCAAACTGGATCATTGAATTTAATGGAAGACTTAACTAGCGAAAGATAATACAAAATTTATTGTGCTTGTATTGCTTGACTCTACTAAAGCATTTGTCTCTGTCAACTATAATCTTTTACTGCAGAAGTTAAAGGGGTATAAGTTCTCTGAAAGTGATATCAAATAGTTTCGTTTGTACCTCTCAGGTCAAACACAAGCAGTTATAGGAAAAAATGGAAATGTCTCAAATTGGTTAAATTTCACCACTGGAATTGTGCCAGGGTCTGCGCTCAGCCTATTGTTGTTCTCCCTCTTCATTAAAGAGCTCCCGAGCCCCGCTGATGAATCCATTAGGACCCCACAGAGCTCATTTGCCATTCGGCAAGCTGACTCCCTGGCAAGTCCACCACTGGGCATAGGCTTAATACTGCTGAAGAGGACTGCAATGAGAATTAAAGAGCTTCCTACAATACAATGCAAGAAACATTGTGGTGAAGATAGCAATGAAACTCACTGAAACCGTGGTGGCACAGGCTCACATGCCAACAACAGACTTCGATGATGAATAGGAGGAGAATGTGCATGAAGATATAGGTGAATTAATAAAAAAAAATTAAGGAATAATAAAATCTAATTATTCTTGGATACTTGATTGCCATCAACAGAGAAAGCCAAGGAGGGAGAACATTATGAAGATATGGACTAGGGAAACAAAATGAAAGAGGAGAGAGGCTTTTGGAATTCTATCAACAGTATATTTTGGTAATGGCAAACACTTATTCAAAACCACTCATAAAGACGAACCACCTTATAGATGCCAGGAGACGCAAGAAGATACCAAATTTACTACATCCTTGTGAAGCATAGATTGAGGAATCAAATGAAGGACTGCAAAAGCTATCCAGGGACAGATATCAACAGCAATTATAATTTGGTTCTAAATATGAGCCACGTCAAAATCAAAAAGCTAAAGAAAATAATGAAGACTTGATGCCATATAAGATTTAAGGAAACTAAGCCAAGGATGAATTTCCAGTGAGAATTGGAAATAAATAACAAAATAAGACTGATCGAAGAGAGAGGGCAAGGAAAGATGACTGAATTTTTTGCAATAAAATAAAGAAATGGCAGGCCAAATGAAACCTTTGAAAAGGAAACCATGGATCAGAGACAAAGTGCTGGGCCAAATAAAAGAGAGAAGGAAGTAAAAAGAAATTCAAATACTGAGGAAGGGTAGATGTCCCACGAAAGGTTATGAAAAAAAATTGTTTTTGTCGAGCCCTATAGTGTATGAAATTCACATATTATATTAGTGATGCTAGTTCCTTTCCCCATGCCCATAGAGACCTGCATCCAAAAAAATCACACAGCTTGAGCGAAAGTAAGGGTACCTAATGGGTGAGGGTACCCATTTAATAGCAGTTAACAATAATCTTCAATAACAGAGTTGTAAGCTTATCTGTACAACAATCAATTCTGCCTCACCCATATCAAAAACCTCAATTACCACAGAATTCATGAAATATCAGGTAAGAAAATGAATGCAATTTAAAATAAGGGAATGAAAACAGAGACTGCCATATGTCAAATTTACAGAGCATGCAATACATTTAAAAATAATCATCAGACTCAACGATAGTTCAAAAACCTGAAGTGACTCACCTGGATTATTCTTTATGACATTTTCTAGTGACCTTAGAGCCATGACCACCTGCTGAATTCTCTCTGCTTCACCAACTGCCTCGGCCACAGCATCAGAGTCAAGTTCAATTAATGAGCCATCTTCAGGCTTAGCTGGAAGTTCTAATTGACTTCTTTTCCGAATGAATTCAAGAAGATCTATAGTTAGGCTCTTAGGATTCTGCATTGACAAAGGAAAAAAAACAATATCAGAGAATAACATAAAAAATAAGAAAAAGGTAAAATTAAAAGGAATAATACATTAACAATAAAAATTATAATGCAACGCTAATCCCCCATTCTAAAAAAGTTATTTGTGAGAAGATTATCTGCACTTAGCTTATGGAAACAAAAATCTTTTTTAACAGGTTTATTTTTTTATCAAAACATAAGCTTTTTAGTATACACCCTTCTTTAAGGAAGTATTTGTGCTGATACCTAGTAGTCAGACTTGTTGTTAGAGCAAAATGGGCTATGTTATGAAACTCTATTTCATCTTCAAGAAACAACCTTTTGGGCAATACATTAAAATTACTGCCTCCAATTTAGTAAAAGAAAGAAAAGAAAGGTTTGAATTTGGACCAACATACACATGCCTAAAGGATTGTGCTTTGCTTACCTCAATAGGAAATGAAGGTTGCTCATTATAGATTTTCAGGAACACTTCACCAACCATGAGCTCCTTAGCATGAGATGAATACTTAAATGAGGAATCTGCAAGCAGTCCATGGTCACCCCCTCCTTCACTGCTACCCCATGATTTCTTGCCTTGTTCTTCTAAATGCTCATTCAACTCAGCCCTTGTACCATTATTCCATATGAGATAAGGATTTTCTGTATTGCTAGTTAAAATTTTGAGGAGCTAAAATGAAAAAAAAAAACAATTTTAATACTATGGATAAAATTGAAACAGAAATTTAAATATACTGTTTTGAAAAATTAAAATAGGAGACAGATGACAAACATTTTGAATCAATCTATTAATAAAACATGCAATGTTGCGGCAATTATTTTTTAAGAACATTAAGTTTGACTGAAAGAGGGTATGGATTTTTCAAGAAACAGCATATAATAGATTTGTTAATATCTTTTGACATACAACAATTTGTTAACATACCTCTTGTGGCTGATCCTTCGCCAACTGCCGTGCCAGATAAGGAGTCAAGAGTGCTGAGAGTGCAGCTCTTGCTGCAGGATTGGCTGGTGTTTCCCGTGGCAAGAAAGAATCAGCATCTGAACTTCCTTCACTTTGTAGATAACCTCCTAGGCGAGCACATGCCCCCACAGCTAGTTTGGCAAGACGGTTTGACACCTCCTGAAAATTGGATTAGTAATAGGTAAAGTGGTGCCTTACAACAATCATAAACTTTGTTATGAAATTCTAGTTTTATGCAAAGCTTTTTTGTTAATGACTTAAATCAGTAAAAGTTCTATCGAATCAAATCATACTGAAAAAAAATTCGTTAACCAAAATTAGGGTTGCATATAGGCAAACATTCTTGCATGCCAAATTCTTATCCCAGAAAAAAATCATAATTGCATTAGTGTCTAAGTATAATGTCAGCACAGAATAGGATGACGTATGATTACAAATGTTTCCAAGGTCAGTAATTTTAAATACTTTGAACATAAATTTAAAAAAGATTGCATGTTTCATGAATGCATAAACTCTGTTCATGACACTGCATTCACTACATAAGAACTTCAAAACATACACATAACAATAAATAGCAGAATAATATAGACAAAAACTAAATTATATTTCATAGTTGAAATAAGCTCCAGTTTTGTTAATTGGAGAAAGCTGAAGCAATAATAAGTTGGTATAATTTCAGACAATTTAAATTATTCAATAACTAATTCCTATGACTTTCAGGGAGCAATAGCCATTTCTTGTGGGTATTTTACTGATAGGTGCATAAGGTGATGTCAACCAGGAAATTACAGATTGATAATAATTTATCATTCAATTTTATGACTTTGGATGATTATTTTGCATCGTCATTTTTTAATCATTTACTATGCATTAATAACGTTTCATGGTTGACCTCTATAAATACACTAACCTATTCAGAAAATGCATACAAAATGTACAAGAATCACTGATTTCTTGATTAATTAATGAGAAAAATAAAGATATGAAACATCTGAAAGTAAATTAGTCCAATCCCCTTGGAAAACAAAAGGGCTAACGTACCATAATGTTACAACATAGACGAAAGAGCAAATAAAGATGTTTCTATGTTTAGAAGAAACACAACTATGTACGTACTATGGATGTTTTCATGAAATTAAGTCTTCATGCCTTTAGGTAACATTTGAGTAATCCCCTTTTGCTGATATGTATATTAACTGGAATTCCATATAACCACCATTTAACAAACTATTAATTAAAATTATTTGTCTACCATGGTCGGTGTTTAAATATTGTATAGCATCTAATCTCATGGCTTGCTGCAAGAAATAAATACAGGCGATTGATCAAAATTGTGAATGCTTTGCCACCGTCACATTTTGTGCTTTTGGTAATTGTGTCAAGGAAACATAACATGAAACACAAATATTTTCTCTCATTTATCTTCGGAAAATTAGTTCATTTGGCTGACTTTTGCTGATGATGTCCTTACGTTAGCCTTCCACCATGTTAACATTAACGCATCTACCCCAGCGATAATATGCTGCTTTTCAATAATTAAATACCCAGACCCTATAAGGGATTTTAAATAAAATTAATAGTAAAATAATTGAAACTAATTGCTAATACTGGTGTTTCCATAAATCCTGAATGACAATTAAATAATCAAGCTATTTGCCAATCATTCCATTTCGTATACAGTACTAAATCTGAAAACTTTGAATATGTACATCAACATGAGAACAACACACCACCATTAGGGATAGGAATTAAACAATGCAATTATTTTTGGTTAATTGTAGCAAATATGTGATGGAATTCTTCACTTTCTGCAGAGATTGTTAAGTATTACCAATGTCCTGTCCTTGCTAAAATGTTTATGAGTGAAATTTGTCCATAATGTTTACTTTACCAATTAATCCTTTTTAGATCTACCTAAGAGTGGAATTAACTTAAGGAGTTAAAATATTACACAAAATATATCGAAACATTTCAAAATTTTCAAATTTGTAATTACAAAATAAGGAGTGGTTTAATATTTTGTTTAATTTTGGGAAAGTAGAATTAAACAAGTCAATTTTTGTTCGTAAAAACTTGTTACATAGTTACACTTGTGAAATCCAACTTGTAACTTGTACTTTTGAGAAACAGGCCCCAAGTCATGCACATTTCTTTTCTTTCAAGGCATTGCAACCAGTAGCTCAATAAAAAAAGATCCAGCATTGGGGTATAAACCTACATATTCACTCCAATTAACAGCTAAAGCTTATAAAAATTCATTACAGAAAGAGCTGTATACATTTTATAATATCATTTAGAGACTACCACTAGTTGCCTCAAAAGGTAATCCCTATTTGGTATTAATCCTTAATTAGTCCATGAATAATGTTGATCCACTTGCATAGTATTGAGTAGAAGTTTACTTCCAAAGCTTAAAATGCATAATGTAAAAAAGCTCAAACAGCTCACCTGTTGGTTAGCATTCTCTGAGCGAGTAACGCCACCCTCATCAAGAGTATAATCATATACAAAAAAGGTTGGCAGGAGTCGAGCAAGGGCACCCCACTGCAAGAGCTGCATCTGTAGGATGCCATCAACGCTTAAGGCACTGATGCACTCCACAGCAGAGGAACACAGGCGAAACAAATGCTGAAAAGACATCATACAAAGAAATAAGACCCACAATCTAAGGACTTAAAATATTTAACTTAGTTTGGAATAATTAGTGATGGAATGCAGCTTCCATCCATATTTATACACTTTGAATGTTAAAAAAAGTAGACCAATGAAAGACCCATTACTGCTACCTATGATCACTGATCATACAACCATTAACTGATTTCACACAGAGACTTAGTACTTCAACCAATAATGTATCAAATCAGATTAACTTGTTGCATATTATACCAAATGCAACTAAAGCATAAATAGAAGATGATTACACTTAAAGATATCTTTTATGAACACATTGTTTAACAGTTTTGCTCAAGATAGAGGAAACTAATGTGTTTTTGCCATTTTTTTAGAATTGGGTTATTCAACCTAAATCTGTGTTAAACTCCAATGAAAAGGATTAACTGAACATATTTAAAGACTGAAAAAGGTAAAAGAGTTTGCAAGAAGTGATCAAAAGTGATACTAAAAAAAGATAAACATCAGTAGACAATACTTTATATTATAACATAATGAAACAACATGAAACTAATACAAAATTTCCAAAAATCAGCTAGGAAATTCATCTTACCTTGAAACGAAGAACTCTGCATAAATCAGGTACTAATCCAGTCATTTCAACCATCTTGTCTCTGCAGGCTTGGAATCTTGCAGCAACAGTAAAACATCTTATTGCATTATGGCAAACATGAACGGCAGTCTCTGTTGGGGCAGTTGAATCACCTATCACTGATATACATCTAGAAAATGCATCGAGGAGAGCCTACAAATAGAATAATTCATGAATTAGTCATTTAACTATAGTCCAAAATAAAATAGGCATGAATAGTCATAAGAAATTAAATTTTATGCAGTACAGTGTTTATCATCTGTAGTCATTGAGAGGAAGGTACCAGTGGATAATATAAAATAATGGACACACAGATATAGGCTAATAATTTAGAGACTAATTTGGTCCTATTTTTAATGGAATATGCATAAAAGTCTAGAATAAAACTTTAAGCAAACCATGTGTTTAAAAATATTTTAATATGGTTTCAATTAAAATTTGTTTCCCTGGTGATACCGGGGCAAGGCTTAGGACTCATGCGTTATCATTGATCCCAAAGATACCTTTATATATGTGGCCTCCACAATTTTTAATTCAAGAATTATTATTAATTTACCAATTGAAATATATATAAATAATAACCATGGCCATAACACAGATAATTCAGAATTAAACAAGGTAATGCCTCTCAAATGTGCTAAGAGGGAGCAAAATAGCCACCACATAACAGAGGCTGTAGAGTAACGCAAAAATTATTGCCTTACATCCAATCCCCTCTCACGCCTTAATTCTTCAGCATTAATAGCTGAACACTGTAGAGTATGGTAGGCAAGTTCAGTGGCTGCTGCCAATAATGGTGCTTCCTTACAAAAAAGTCTGTCATCAGTTGTCTCTATCCGAATGGTCTTTATCAGTTGTGGATAGCCAGCATATTTGTAAGGATGCAGTTCTGAAAACAAAGAAATGTGCATTTGAATAAAGAGTTCAAATGTTAGTTAAGAAATGACTTTTTTTTAATATCACCTAAGATTTCTTTTCAATGGTAAATCATCTAAAAAGTCTTTATTTATCAACAATTGATCAAAGTAGTGAGGTTGGCTAAATTTGGTGGTGATATAAGTGATCTGATAAAGTTTCTTAGTTACAAAAGAGCACCAAAAGCAACCAATTACCATTGCTAAAACACATTTATTTGCAATTCCTTGATTATGGACACCATAAGTCAATCTCATTTTCTATGTTTTACATCACACTGATTAGCACCTTTTGAACACCCCTTTAAAATTAGATACCTGAAATTCGTGAGCATTCACTATCTATATATATTCTCATTTGTGAGTGATCTTAGTATAAATTTTGAGGGAAAAAATCTTCTACAGCAAAATTCATCTTTATTGTGAATGTCTTGCGATGTTTAAGTAGGAATTTTTACTTGTAAGCGCTCAAATATTGGATGCACTGGGTTAGAAAAGTTTTACTTGCTGAGAAAGCTGAGAGATAATCAACTTCCTGCCTATAGATTTACTAACGAGTGTATGCCAAGCTATCAATCAAATATGTACTATCATTGATAAAAAGTCAAAAGCCACTTCCTTCAAGTGGGCCAATTGTTGAGCATGTTAAATATTTATATTTTGATACCATGACAAAATGGTTTAACCACTTAAATACTTATTAATGAAATAAACTTAGTACTTTTATACAAGAAATTTATTTTGATCCATTTTGCATTAATTTTATCCACCAATGCATATTCCAAAGTGAAATTATTGCAATGTGAAGGTAATGTAAATTTGGGACCCAGCTTAAAAGAATTTACAATTAAATGAGAGGAATTAACTCTGTTGGCTACACGCTAAAGATCATTTAAGGCTATGTGAATGCAAATGAAGCCCATCATAAGATAGAAGAATAATAGATAGGTAGGTAAGGAGTTTTGGAACAGACTAAAAAAAGAAATGGGCACATTATAAAAGGTCATCATGAACACAAATTAAAGTCTTAGTAACAATCATTGCAAATAACATTATAATAAAACAATCCCTGCTTACCTTCAGTATAACGTTCAAAGAGGATACTTTGAGCTTTTAATATTAATACAATATTGTTAGGGTCAGGCCCATCAGATGCTGACCATGCAGAGCGACTACAAAGAAACTCGTATGCTTTGTTCACAGCCTCAAATTGATCCTGGAATAAATAATTGAGAATTTTCAGAAAAACAAAACACAGGTCATGACCCAAAAATTCATGAAACAGCTTCTAAAATATTTATGGAAATGCAAAAGGCATCTTCTTCAACATATCAAATATATTTATCCACTTGAAAATGCCATGCCAAAAAATTTGCTAGAGTATAAGGATATCTTACATGCTGTAATGGCCCGGTAATAATTCACAACAAATATAAAATACTGATTCATGATCACAACAAGAAAATTTTCTTCTCATTGTGAATAGTTATAAACCTTCCTATTTGCATGAGACCAACCCTCCCACTTTCCTAATCCAAAATCTCTAGTGAAGAAAAATTCCACTCTACCCATCTATACATGGTTCTGTGTATATTTTGTATGCAGAAGATTGGATCTTTGCATTTTCAGTACAAAGACTTTCTACATTTACATCTCATCCTACTTTTCTGCAGGTGACCAACTTAACCAATCAAATACATACATGTCATGTTTGAAGGACATATATTGATTGTAACATACTGTCTTTTTCAACCTCTGTTCTTCTGCTGTTTTTACTGAACTGAATCTAGTGACATCATGATGTTTTTGTGATAAAATTGGATCTGCTGTCAGGGGAAATGATGCATTATATCAACTGTTATCATTTGGATAGGGCCCCACTTGTTATTAGGTCATGAGATACAATGGTGTCAACTGCAAACAAGAGGGGAAATGGACCTTGAGGGAGTCCACTTCCTCTATTCATGAAAATTATGAATTATTATTCTGAAGTGGGTTTTGGTATACATTAGACTGGAAGAGCACTTCTATTAGATTCATCACAAAGCAAATTGTTTCAAGACTCTTAACCTAAGACATAATTTATTAGATCTCATTGTAAAACAGTGATACAAAATGAGATTTAGAAGAAAGGGTCATTCCATTTCAATTCACCCAGTCCATGACACCCACTGACTCAGATTTCCATGAAATTATTTCACAAGGTTCTAACACTAAGTTATTAATCCATGTCAAATTTTTCCCTTTTGGGTCAAATACTTTCCATAACATATGGTTTAAAAGTTTTGAAAAACTACCCATAAATGCCATTTCCGAGACACAGCTTATAAAGTACAGTGAATAAAGAAAATATTTATAGGTCTGTGATCAATTAACATATTCAAGTCAGACTTTATCAGATGTCAACCTAAGTATATAAATTACAGTTAAAATGTTTCATCAACCTTGCCTTGCTCTGTCCTCTTTTTCGACATGTAGCCACTATATGGTGTCAACTAAATGGAGAAATAAAAATTCCTGCATATTTCTCATTTTTCCCAGAAAAGAAATATTTTTCATTCAATTTTATGAACAAATTTTTGCATTTCAATTTT
>LYUA01000122.1:1371661-1389859 GCA_002093875.1 Calopteryx splendens
TCAATTCTCTCCTCCTCATAAAAGCTTCCTTACCTAATGCCATTCTTCTTCTGTATGCACGAAATCATGAACATAAATTTAACTCCAATTGCTTTTAACAAGAGAAAACCACGTAAAGGGGCTGGAAAACAAGGCAAAATACACATTTGACCACATTTATGAGACCAGGTATGAAAAAAACTTGTTCAGCCTGCGGAAAATTTCACCATAAACAAAAAGAAGCTACAGGTAGACAGTACTTGAATTATGAATAAATATAATCTCCTTGAAGATACATCGATGTATTTGTAAAATACACATCACAGCCCCCTATTTAATAATTTTTGCCATGGAACTTTACATATTACTCGTGTAAAAATAATTTTCAAAATAACTGTAGGAGTAAAAATTGTATTAAAGTGCAATTTGGACATTGAAAGATGGCTGTTTGAAAAAAAAATGGTTGATGGCCTCAGTGATAATATGTAGGTGTATGCACAATTGCTGCACATATGTGCATGCATTAAAAATTAATTAATAAAAAACAATGGTTGACCTTTAACGAAGTTCGGTTTTACCAAATAAATTTATAGGCCTATACCTTCCTTATAAACAGGCTTGACTGAATGTGTTTGTGGATCCGGTGACCATCTCATGCTTAGTATCTAATTATAGCCTTATGTCAACTAATCAGTGCTAAAAAAACAAAATATCCAGTGACTATGGCTGGAGACTATTCGAAGAATATGATGGTTATTATTTCTAACAAAGTAGCACCAAATTAATGAGATTTTACTTAATCATAGTATTAAAATTTAATTTTTTTTGCAAATATTTCTAAGCTGAGTGTATTAAAACGTTATTGTGTATTAACTGGTTAAAAATTCATACACAATTTCTACTTTTACCCAACGAAAAAACTGCACATTTTTTTGCATGCAACTCATCCATACTTTTTCTCCCTAATTAACACACTATTAAATTTCCATGGTGTGACTTCTGGGAATAATGTCAATTTAATTCATTTTAAAATCTAATTATCTAATATATGTGCACCGACTCCTGTAGGCACCAAAATATCTTAGTAGCAAGAGTAACAACAAAAGTAGTAGTAATTGAGTTTTAATGGTGATCAATAGACTGAGGTCAAACTTTACCATCAACTTATTATAATAAGGACATGACAATCAGGCTTGTCGTTAAGAATGTAAATTAAATGCTACCTACCCTGCCATCAGGATTCTTATCTGGGTGAAATTTTGCAGCAAGACGATAATATGCCTTACGAACAGCTGCTTCATCATAGCGTTTCAAGGACCCTTTCCCTTCACTATTCACTTCTTTGGCTTCAGCGTCTTTATCTTTGCCCTTGGCAGCATTTACCCCAAGCCCTAAAACCTTGTAAGCTTCCGCTATTGACATGGTTGGAGGTTTTTTTTCAACCTCTGCTCGCCATGCTTCAAGAATTTCCCTCAACAGCTCCACCTTCATCAAATAAAAAAATAGTTAATAGGTATTCAAATAAATAAAATAACCATTTAAAGACTTGGATAAATAAATATGCAAAAAAACAATAATTTTCTTTTACATTCAAGGTACATTACTAGTTCAATTATTTATAAAAATTATCTAAATGAAAAATCATATATTTGAACCCTTTTACTGTCAGCGGGCCGATCTATCAGCCTACTTTAGTTTACTTAGAATAATGTGCCTAAATGACAAACTAGACAAATAATAAACAATGGATAGCAAAAAAATAGACAGTTGATCCCAAAAATATCATCAACATTGACATAAATACGAACTTCATTAATTAATATTAATTACTTAATTTAATGTGAAGAAAAGATTTTTAAAATCTTCATGGCATGGGCTTGTCAGTTTTGGCACAGTTTACCCACAAGGGGCTGACACCAAAAGGGTTAAAGGATACGAAAACTTATAAAACACTACCATGCCAGTTACGTAATATTACATTAGGATATTCAGCAAGAATATATGCTAGTATAAGAAATTAAAAAAGTAATTGAAAATGAAAATTAAAAATGTCTCTAAACTAGTTAAGTATACATTGTATTTTAATAAATTAGTGTTGTAAGAATGTGGATTTTTTACCAGAATTAGATAAAGATCATATGTGAAAAGCAATACAACCTATGAAAATGCAATTCATCTTAAGCAAATAAGGGTGGCACTTCACAGAGACAGAAATAACATAGTAAAATTTAGATTCATGGCCCTCTTATGATGAAATAATTCATAAGAACCTTCTTTCTTTGAGTGCACACAATATGATGATTATGAATTTTCTGTGAAGTTAACAAACTTTTAAAACGTGACTACTTATTAAGTACATGCCATAAATTATATTAAATAACCTTCATCCAATCAGTAGGGGGGTAGTGGAAATTACATAATAAATTATCTGGATATGTAAGAAAATAAGAAAAAAAAACACTTTACGACCTTCTATTATTGTATTGTCCTTTGTGGTGAAATATGTAAAACTGCAGGGCAACAAACCAATGTCCCATGACCAATGTCACATGTTGCACATTGGTATTTATGCATTCTCCTCATATTCTTTACCATTGGAACCTACTTTCTTTGAACAAATAAACCAAACATGCCCAGAATTACTTTTTTGAATGTGGAAATCACATGAATTGACATGCAGTGAAGTTCAGTTATACGAAGAAGGCCCAGTGTCAATCTTCACCCAACTGTCGGGAAAAGACCATATCCATCAATCTCACATTTCTCTACCATCTACATTCAGAAAGCCAGTTGGGATAATGCACCACTAGATTTCTTATAAAGAATACATGCATTCCTCAAAACATACTGGAGTATGTGGAAAATACACCAGTATTACGCAGGATATTTTATGGCATTTTTTAATAGGTATGTTCTTACTTGAATAATCAGAAAAATGTTGGTGATATATTAGCTGACCTCATTTTGGCAAAAATTGTCAATAGATTTGTAAATACACCAATACCATGGAATATTTTGGAGAAGTTTTTGGTTGATTGAGTTAACCATCACACTTTTTGGTGCCAATATGGCTCTTTCATACAGCCAAGTGAAGACCTTGTAGTGATAACTAAAGTTTGCACATACTTTATTTGTTATTTCATTCAAACTATGAAGCACTGTGCTCATTGTAGATGATAAGACTTTGTTGTTAGAGTCCACAGGAGTTTTTTTATTCACCTAGCCTAAAGGTTATTTATTGTGCCACAAACATGAAGATTTAAAGCAAGCTTGAATTTCATCAGCCTTCATTCCTTTAGGTATAACTACCAATTTCTTGCAAAAATCTTTCAATAAGACAATTATTACACCACCCATTAATGTCTTGGGAATCCTGACACCTTGTTAAGGTTTTTCTGGAGCATCCTATGCTCTTTTACAGGCCATTTTACATTCATCCCAGACTCCTAAGTTCACATATTTTGAGAACCTCATCCAATCCAGGATTTTTGTAATTTTCTCAACAGCTTCATCATTTGTTACCAAATCCAAAGGAAGTTTGAATGTGGAATGAGCTGTGCAACCTGCAGCCAATAGTGTAACAGATACACTGGAAGAGGCTACTTCTACAGGAATTTTATTTTCACTCCCAAAATTGGCCAGAAATAAACATGTGACAAGATTTTGTTCCAGTATCAGATCAGGTAACAACCTGGGTTTCTTTTCATGCACATGTTTAGACAAGAAGTTGACATCATATTATGATACTCTTATAAGTTCTGTTCCTAAATTGCTGACCTCTGTTCCATTCCTGTTGCAGGGAGGCCAAATAAATTTATACTAGAACCACTTATTTATGAAGCTATATTTTATGAATCGACATAAATTCACACATCATTCTGCCAATCCAAGCCGTTAAATATGGAGAAAATGTGCAAAAGAACCGCGTCTGTGAAACCTACATTTTATTGACTTACAAAGTAAGTCTAACCAGTCCCTAGAAGTGAAAATAATCACCATTTAACAAAGCCTCATAATTCAATTGCTATTTCATAATTAAATGGTTATCCAAGATGCTACGCATTACCTCTAACCAATGACTTGCATGGTGCCTATCAAACGAGTGCTATCAATGAGATCGGCTGAAAAAAATTATTAACACAGTGCACTATTACAATTAGACCATGAAAGCTATAAAAATCATGTAAATTCACAAAAATATACAATAAATCACTACTAATGGTTTCCCCATTGACATCCTTATTCCTATCATCTAAAATACCCACAGCATTGGCTACACAACCCTGAAAGTCATAGGGATTAACTAAGAAGTGATTACAAAGTCACCATTGGTAATATTGAGAACTTGATACAGCATGTGATTTTTTATGGATTGCGATCATTCATTATAATGAGATTCCACTGTGCATAAAATACATAATTTGAATGAAAAAGAACAGATGCACACTAAAGAAATGTACTGATATGAAATTTCACATTTTGAAACCAAATTTGGCAACTAAAATGGACATATTCAATTGAACAATGGTTGCATTTATTGATGAAACATTGATACAATTCAAATGAACCTTAAACCACCGATTTCATCAAAGAATTAGTATAATGTAGGAAAGAGTCATCTAACTTGAGTTCTCGTAAGTAATGAGACATGCACATGTCATCCCCATGAATGTTCATGCTTCATTATTGAAAAAACAAAAAGAAGAAATACAGCCACTTAACTATGCTGACAAAAAGTATATCATATGCCAAATAAAAATAAAAGACTAGGCCCATCACTGTCAGAAAGCCTAGACAAGAGTTATAAAATTTCAATCATTACCTATAAGTTACAATCACCAATATTTTGCATATGTGATGACCAAATGAATGCATGTATACATGGCCAATCTACAATCAATCCTGCTTTGCAAATGACCTTGAGTGGAAAGGATTAACATAGGAAATATATATGTATGTACTATAAAAATATAAATAGCATATAAAATACAAATAAACTAACAACATACTTTTTATAAAAATTCCACAACTCTTATTTCCAGTTACTAAAAAATTAGAAAAAAAGAGCACATATTATGGAAATTACCTTTTTTCCTAGTTGATGCACATAATATTACGTAACTGGTCAACAAGTAGTTACACAAGAATATGGAATAGGTGTAATGATTGAAATAAAAATCAGAGCAAACTCATAAAAAAGAAGATAAGGATGTAAAAGTGTACAAATCCTCAAAAAAAAACTATAATTATATGAACACCTAAACTGCTAAAATGTGCCATCCAGGGTAAAACTAGTAAGGTCTGACATTTGCAAGTAATGATCTAAGACTATGAAAAAAAATGTGAAGCAGAGCAACATATGACACAAAGACTTTAAACCTAATAACAGAACTTTTCTCTTACCGGCCTTGCTATGGGCCATTCAGGAAAGCGAGTAGTATCACACAGGTGTCGCAGGTAGTAAATACCACAGAATAACTCCCGCTCTAGTTGTGGATAGCGCACAGCCGGGATGGCACAATAAACATACTGAGCACGAATATTGCTACGTAAGCGGGGACTGAAGTCAGCCACATGCGCAGCAATCCTCTCAATCATCATTCGCCTGGAGGTAAAGTGATGTGTGAAAGAGTCAACTTTGGGAGTTACAATTTTACAAAGCAGAAATAAAAAAAATGATGAAAACTTGGTAAGACTATATAGATTGATAAGGAATATGGATGACAGTGGTATCACAACTGAATAGATAAAATGCTAAACTTAAGCAAATGTGAACTCATCATGACACTTTCATAGGGGGAATCCTCAGGGGATGAACATTTTGCATTAAGAAAAGTCTATGCCTAAAAATCAGAGGTTAGTCCTAATGATGCAAGTCTATTAATGAAAATAAAACACAAAGAACAAAAAAACCTTTTAAAATTGTCACACTTATATAATATACTAAGCAAAATATTTTCCTTTGAACTGTATAAAAATTACTATTTTTACTCTCATTAAAAAATTTGGAAATCCTTTTCATCAGAATGTAAGCTATACATTATTAATTGATTCAAGCAAGAAATGATTTAAGATGAGAAATTAATAACCTCATTTCAGCATTCCAAATGGCCTCTGGCGTATCAAATTCCCCAAGGAAAATCTCTGCAAACTTTTCTGGTCCATGGTTTTCTAAATATGAAACCATTGCTTCTGGAAGTAACTGTCCGAGCATACTACCTCCACGTGGCCAACCTGGATCCTTCGTTTAAATGAAATGACAAGAACAGAAAATAGAAAGGTATTTACATCGAGGAAGAAGATGAGATCAGCAGATCCCCACAACTTAAATGATGGAGGTTATCATCTCCAAAGTGAAAATTACTTTGAGCTGGTTGTACATCATTTTAGGTGGCTGCAGATTAACATGGTTTCTGATTCCAGGTTGCTTCTAGATTATAACAACTGCTTTTCAAATAAAAAAGTTCTTTATGAGGATATTTTCAAATTTCTTTAATACTTTGATTTTCCAAAAGAGCAATAAATAGGAAAATGTTCATGTATTATTTTATGAAATTAAAATTTTTCTTCATTACCAGATTTAGAAAAATATACAACATATTTGCATAATATGGCATAACTAAATTATTACTAATGCCCAACTCTAAACTGATTAATCAGGTTAAATCTAGTAAAATTGAAAATTGGTTAAACCTAGTAAAATAAGATAAATAGAAAATTGAACTGTGAGACTGAAATGGTTCTTTTTCCTCAGAGACTTTGGAATGATTCAAAATTCAAGTTTAATAATGCCAATGTAGTCACCATCATGCTAAAACTTATTGAGCATAGATAGTGCCATGAAGCGAAAACTACACCCATTTTCAGCCATCTGAATTAGTATCCTACCTGAATTAATAAAGGTAAATTCATTTAGGATGCTAATTCAGATGTTTGAAAATGGATGTGGTTCTCTGGGGGCTGTCAGCTGAATCAAGAAAATTGCAACTCCACTTCTTGGTGGCCTGGGTTTTGTGCTTAAAGTAAATATTTGAAAAGTAAGGTTAATAATGGCAACAATTATTGAAATAGCCAAATATATGGTATTTTCTACCATTTCAATAGTTGAATTGGTGCATGTGCACTAACAAACCACCAGAAATTGTATCATAGGAAAGGTATCGGAAAATGGTGATAAAAAAATCTTAACTTTTCATTAGAGGGAAAAAATTGTCACTCGTAAGAAAAATGATTTCATTTAACAGTCACAGTCATCATACTCAATTCGTTTCACTCCACTCTACAAAATGTTGACTCTAGTGTCATTTAGAGGAGAGTAACAAATATGAAGGTGGGAAATCAGCACTATATTTTTTTTCTTTATGTGAAATGCTCAATGCAGGTTTGATTGTATTAAGTGAGTCCTATCCTCAACTATGAAACCAACCTTCAGCTCGATTACTGTGGTTATGGTGGTGAATATCCTGCATTCAACATACCCAGATGGTAAAGTAGTGAAGTTTAAGACTAGGTGCAGAGATAAACTGAATAAAAAAACAATATCAGTGAGTTACGATGTAAAAAAAAGTGTTAAATGTTGTGAAAAAGTGAAGTGGGAAATGACATCAGAGACTAACCTCATTTGGGTTTTTACTCGCACCAAGCCTTGCATGGGTCAGGTGCAGTAGGCGAGCAACGGGAAGAACATTCGATCCAGTGTACATTAGCGCAAAATACACAGCCCCAGTATGGTGGAGCAAGGCAATTGCAGAACCAGGGTTGTCGCGCAAGGCCTCCCAAAGCAGGGTGCACACCCTCTCCACCAGACTAGGCTCAAATGTCAATAGGAGCTGAGAAAGGTGGGGCAGGACTCCTGGATCTGATATTTGCCTCTTAACTCTTGGAATGGGTCGTATAACAGCTCCATCACCATCTCTGGAGGGAAAAAATGTCACACATTCACTCAAGTGCATCGAACTGTAATTAACTTTTTTTTTTTTTAAGGGTATCACCTGTCATCAAGTTTATATTAGTTCATAATTTCCACACACCAGTAATGGGTGGATTGAAAATAATCTATTAAATATTGCATACAAGTATGTAAATGCAGTCTAATTAAATATCAGAACATGCCAAATAAGAATGGTAGTGAGTTTGACACAATAATTCTTGCCCGTGATAGAGTTTTACTAGCATCCTCCATGTACATCTACTTGGCCATCCCGGCTGCAAGTACATAGTCCGAGAGACTGAGTCATTTCAGTCTGAAGCCATTAAGAGCAAGAAAAATAAAAGGTGCCATCTAACTGGTAGATGCATCCCACCATTCCCAAAAAAGCCATTAAGCATCGAAAGTACTGTATTTTAAAATTTATTTGTTTTCAACTTCACCATAATCTGAAGATTACTTTACCTGCTTGGAAAGAAAGTACACATTCGTATGAGTGTATCTAGAATGAGCATGGCTAGACGGCTCTCATCCATAACAGGGGGATTACTATTGGCGGCTATGAGGGTCCAACGTAACTGAGGAACTTGGACTAATGGCCGCCATCCATCCATTCCTTGGGCCCAACAACGAGTGCGAGCAGTTAATTTGTTCTCATTCCATAGCTTCTGCATCTGCAAGAGGTATCAAACATTGTGAAAAAATCACAAAGTTTATCAGAACCAACTTCCTTCACTGCATTTAACTTCCTGGTATTCCTTCCATTTCAAAAATTGATTCAGCAATATGAGGGTAGCCACAAACAACTTCACTTGACCAATATCCTTAATACAATAGGCATAATTTATTTTTGTGAGTCAAGCCTCTGTTAGGAGGGATGCCGAACTAATACTTTTTACTGTGTTAGCCCAGATTTAAGATAGCCTGAATAGATGTTTTGGGTTTTTGAGGTGTTGTTTTAAGAAGAAAAATTTAATACATAGTGATGGTATGGGAACTTGGCACAACGTTGGCTACAAAGATTCCATTAAATTTAAACACAAATTACTACATTTAATATGATAGAAGTGATTTTTGGTCAAATGAATGATTTAAAATGACCATAAAGTTAACAGAGACATGGTAGGAGAGCATATAATTATGTATTAATTCAAATGTAACAGGGGTGGTGAGGATGACACTTGCTATTTCTGCAGGGCAAACCCTCGTCACCTGGACCAATCCTCACGACTAATTTGGAGACTAGGAATGTAGAGGGGAATCTTCTTTGAAAAGGTAGGTGAATCACCATTTAGATGCTCTTCTGCGATTGTAATATCGTCCAGGGAACCCACGATGAATTCTTTGCAGTCATTATCACAGAAAATAGGGGCCTAATCTGGTGATTCTGTATCACCCCATTCGTGGTGAAAAACATCACCTTTTGAGGCTACAGAATCAGTAGGGTGGTGACAGGTGAAGTGATATTACTGGGGGGGGGTCATCACCATTGATGAGTAACAGAACACAACTTCAGGCATCGCGGCATACAAAAATATGATTTAGATTATTATCATGATGGGATTAAGTTTGAATGTGCATTCTAGTGGAATAAAGAGTTGCACGTCACACTGGTGTTCTGCTGGTTGTATTCCAGGATTGGTGAGTGTGGGACTCAAAAATATAATAAGTTGCGATTTTGAGCCTCTTGCAAATGGAAAACAATACCAATCTTATATCCGGGCCAATACGGTAATAACTAAAGGAAAAAAATATATCCTAGGGAACAAAGGGAATTTATTAACCTCTCGAAATGTGATTGGTCCCTTCATTTCTTCAGAGCTTCCTCCATAATACCACTCTTTCTCTTCCTCTCGTGTACTTGATTCACCTTGGCCTTTGGGTGCAGCTTCAATAGTATTACCAGCTAGAATGGCAGCAGTGGGGAGAGTTGCCCTCCCTTCATGAAGGTGTGCAAGTGTCAGGAGATCAACCAATACTCTAACGCCATTGGCATCTAAAAACTCCTTCACATTGCGACGAACTAGGGCCAAGTTGGATATGAAGATTAACAGTCGATCCCGCTCTGTCCGATCCATACACTGCAGTCCGAAAACAATAAAAAAAAGAGCATTAACATATTTCCTGCCATGCTTGCTTTGGTGCTTCAAGGACTTGCTTTCAAAATCAAAATCGTTAAAAACCATTACAAACCCGAAACAACATTTCAACTACATATTTAGTATCTGAAAATGGTCCAATGTCATCATGATGCCTTCCATACACTATTGCCATTGCCTGAAGGCACATGCACTTCATTTCTGGTTTCGCACTCAGTAAGAATCGGTGGTAGAGATCATTGAAAAATTCATAGCTGAAAAAATTTTTTTAAAAGAATTTGCATCAATTACAGAGGATATTATTGAGCAAACCAAAGTAAACAACTCCCCAATTTATAACATTTTAGACTCACGATCTGCGTATCGGAGAGGATGATGTTGAAGAGTTTTTGTTACTTTCCTGATGTGAATCACTGGGAGCTTTCAGAGAGCCAGTGTTAACACCATCCCGTTCCAGAAGGAGGCGGAGATAATAGTCGCCAATACGAATTTCATCAGCAAGACACTGATATGTCACTTCAAACTCAGCATGATTCCAAGAAACTGAGAGTGTACCTCCAGAACTCGCCACTTCTCTATCTGCTACAAATGATTTTACTTCATTGTCCAGTGCATCTCTCAATTCTTCTCTTGTCTGCAAAAAAAAACTACTTCTTAAAAACGGAATAGGAAGATAATTATAGATTTATTATGCCATCCAAATATTCAGGATGTTGAAACTATGCTAAACATGTATTACCTTTGATTGAAAGATTGAAAATTAAGAAAGAAAAAAATAATTTCAATTTATCACTTAAAACTCAAGTTCCCAGTCATAGTTGCTGCATCTCAAATAAAAATCGGGATTTAGAGAATGCTGGGTCTTATTTTTACGAGTGATGTTATAATCTGAACTGGCTTGCCTTATGATTCCAAATGAGATTTGGTAATCCATGATCTTTCCCAAACTGGAAGTAAAATAATGGCCAATTGGCCTCACTTTTTATTCTCTCCCTTCGTTTTCTCAGCACAATGGGTCGAGAGCTCAAGTCCGCTATTGCAGTGGTGGACGACTTTGTACCACCCAACCCTGACTTTGAAACCCAATCTGGAGAAAATCCTACTTGAGCACTCCAGTGTTGAAGGGTTCTCTGCAAAAGAATAAACAAGTGTATTGAATTAACTTTGCTTCAATATGTTCCTTATCTATTTTATGAATTTCATAGAACTATTTGAACATATTTCTAGATAACTCATGTGTTGGCAGAAAATCATGGTTATATTGGGCTTTTGAAATTGAGAGAAATAATTAAATTAACTGATAAATATATAATATGAGCACTATAGGTTATCTTATATTCTGCACACTTTGCTATCTGTGATAAATTAAATAATAAAATGCATCCATTTCAATTATGAGGCTTAAATATTCCATGCATTTACCAATTTTCATAAAAGGTTATCCACTATTCTTCAAACAAGCATCAAGATCTTTTGAACATTAGATTAGAATAAAAAGTAACAATTACCACACTCAGAATATTGTCATTGTGAAACGATTCCAACAAATATAACTTCATTGAATAACAAAATTCTTCAAATCATGAAATCCTGACTGCATTAATATAAACATAACACAAATACAATGAAAAATGTGTTAACTGTATTCTAAGCATTAATTGGTCAATTTACCTCAACTTGTTTCTCCATAAGACGCAACTGGCGTTCCATACTAGCCCACTGAGCAGCTGTGGGCTTCCGAAAGCCCCAACTTCCACTTCTACTTTCACTTTCAGCTTGAGCCAATTTTAGATTGTCTCTTTCTAAAAGATGTTCCTCTTCATGGGGGGGTACCTTTTCCTCCGAGTCGAGATATGCAAGCAATCCAGCTGGCTAAAGAAACCAAGAAAATAAAGACTTAAAAACACTTGGTCAATCTTTCACTAGCTATAACAGACAAAAGACCTTTCAAAGGAGCACACTTAACAAAGAGGCCCTACAGCAAAGAAAAGAGATCCAAGTTTCATGAAAGTAAAAATTCTTAAGTTTAACTCAAAGATGTAAACATTATTAAGGATAATATAAATCTCAGAGAATGGCAAAATATTAAAATACTCTCCATGAATTGGCAATCATTCGGTAAACAGGTACTTGAATATCATGAAATAAATTTTTAATGTGGCATATCTTCACATAAATTTTTTGAGATGGTATTTTCACTTTAAACCAAAATCTTTTACATTATCTAATCCTAGACAAAAAATATAATCTCCTCATCATAAGTTATCCTTCCATTTCAATTGCTTTATTGGATTCCAATTTAAAAGCAAGATATAAACATAATAGGGAGATTGTAGCAAAAAAATAATATTCCTTGCAACAGAGAACACAAGGATTGAAATATTTCCTGCTCCAGCACCATGACACCAAGGTGTTCTCACTTGCAGAACTCATATTGGCATGAAGCCTTTTATTATTTTTCTATTCAAGTTTGTAAAATACCAAAGTTTAACTCACTGGTTATTCCCCAATTTTCCTTTGCACAATTCCCCAGACTTATCCTAGTCTTGAGTCTAGACGTGATGTCTTTAGAGTAAAACACAATCTTTTAACAATGCTGTACTATACCTATTTTCTAACAAATTACTATGTAATAACTTTCTTAAAATTTATAATGTGAAAAACTCTTCAAGGGCCTTAGTTGGAAATGGCGGCAATAAAATGGAAAACTGTAATAATATCTAAAACTTTCCACCAAGTTTAAAGTTAGCCATTTTAATGCTAGGAAATAGTTTTACTTAATATTGAGGTTTTTACTAAGCTATCCTTAACAATATCTGTTATGAAATACTTTTCCTTACATTTTAGTTAGAAAATTTTATAAAACATCAATTTTTAGCACCTAATCAGACCAATTTGCTGTTAACCACTTTTAAGTGCTTTATAATTCTATACTCTCGATTATTTTCTTAGAGCATTACATACATCCAATGTCAGTGAACAGTGAATCAGTGAACTTACAATCAAAAATAACATGTCATACCATTATTCTTTTCAGCAGTCCCATAGCTGTTGGATGACCAGCCACCCATAACCCAACCAGATGCCTTGAAAGCTGCCTGTGGGCTAAAAGGCGGCTGTCCACAACAAGTGGTCCATTTTTATCTGAATTTTCTGCTCTTGATGCCAGTCCTTGCTGGAAAAAAATCAATGAAATTGGTACAATAATACCATTGATCAGCTCACTTTGTCAGCAAACTATCAACTTTTGTGTCAGCCAATTGTTATAATTTGCAACTTTATAAAATTTATGTAACAACAACAGAATGACTTCTTAATGATCTTCTTAATGGTTAAATTACATAAATGTGACATTGATATAGAATTAATTTTGTTTTGACTCTTATTAGTGTAGAATATTAGTGGTGTGGTAGCAGAATATTTTCCCAAGAAATCAAATAAAAAAAATGAATGATAACCGATGAATGAATAATTAACTAATCAAATCAGCCAATTTTTGTTTTTTTAAGCTCATTCATAACCCTTTTACTACCAGCAGGCTGGCCTATTGGCTATCACTGGTTGTGCAAAAACTGGCACAGGCCGATCTATTGGCCTCCTTTGTTTACTTTGAGATATGTGTCTTAATTAAAAAATATACAAATAAAACAGAAAATAAATCCCACATATATCATATCAAAATTGACATAAATGCAAACTGTATTGATTAAGTACTTGAATTAATGTGAGAGCACAATTTTCACAAACTTCTATTTTTTTGGAAATGGGCTAGTCAGTCTTCACGTTGTTCACCTGCAAGGGGCTGGCAGTAAAAGAGTTAAATACACTTGAACAAGTACAAAATGAAATTTAGGAAAGAGCTGTAAGTACAGTAAATAGCCAGTAATATAAAATGGCACAATATACAATTGATAACCACTTGGCTCCATTTTTTCCATAGGCAAAATTATATATTTAATGAATCATATGCATTTAATCATTGATAAAATCTCACAATAGTTCATCTTGGTTAAACAATTCAAATATCATACGCTAAAATACTGCACCTATATAATTTCCTATTGAAATATTTTATACATATGTATTCTTCTATTATATATCTACTCACAACATATCTTGCAAGACCTACTCACCAGCGTGAGTTAAAATTTCCTTTGTGGTCACCCTGGGGTAGCTTGTCAGAAGAGCCATCCACCAAATTGTCTGATGATTGTCAATTTTAAATTGAGCCATTTTTCTATAAAGCTGTTCATTAATTCATAAGGCCACTAGCTTTTAGAATGTCTTTTGTGATATTTTGCTTTACTTTAATTCATAGCTCACAAGCATACAATTCTCGCAGGCCATTTGCGATAACATCTAGAGGTGGATACAATGGTGTACCAGCTGAGTTTCGATTTATGCTAGTAAAATAAATCTTTTCCAGCAACTCTAATGATAATATGCAAAGAATGAATTTGGATCACTTAAATTTGTCATTAAATATCTAAAGATACTTGTAGTAACCTTTGGCAAACATCTTATTTCGTCTAAAGCTCTCAAAAATGTACAGTGTAAGAGGATGCCTTGGTAGCTTAACTGGCTAAAGCACTCGGCTGGAAATCTAGGGATTTGAGTTCGAGTCCTAGTTCAGGCGAATGATTTTTACATTGTAAATTTTTTGCATATTAAATATCTAATAAAATGTCTCCACTATGAGCCTGTTTCTTTTTTTATATTTCCTACTTAATTAATGTGAGAGTGCACATGAGCTCTGTTTCTATTCATAGTATGAAGTCTAAAATGAACAGTAATGGTTTATTTAAAAATAGGTGGAAAATAACAACAAAATAGATGTAAAGTCACTTGAAACCTTGGATTTGTAGTGAGAACAAATGAGCATGTTGTGTGATCATACTGACCATATATATCTCCTAAATAAGATATATTATATACAGAATGCATTCAGTCACAGATAGAATTTACATGGTCACTAGACATGTGATATTTTGAAATCATATGTTCTTGGTAATTAGAATCGCTAATCTTCTTGGAAAAATTCATAATCATCTACCTCACTCTTCAATGGTTGATATTATACACAAACAATAACAAAATTACTCTTTTTAACTAGCTTAAGAATTTGGAACGCAAGCAAGTTTGCACACTGAATTCTTACACTGATTTCCTTACGCCAAAACTATATGCTAATTTTTATGCCCCCACACCAATTCTTATGCCAAATCCCTATTTCAGTTAATGAATGCTTTCCTGCATGACTCAGTTGTAATTTTAATTGTTTCACTTCAAAATCAAAAAAACAAAGATTTGTATAACCATTGTAAATACATATGTCCGACTGCACTTATCATCAGTTACGGCAAATCTTCAAAAAAGAATTACATATTTCCTCCCTACTTTTCAACAACACTTATAATGGAGTTCTTGATCTCGTTAATAAAAGTCACCATTAGCCTTTCCTAATGAAAATTTTAAATTATCAACTAGATAATATAATTTTCCACTGCACTACAAAAGAGTAAGCTAAGTTTAACTTCCCATTATACTTTTTATCACATGTAAAATTGGTTATTCTCATTATAATATCATCAGGTACTTTAGACTGTGAGGATTTTGTGAAATCAGGATGTACTACTTACTCATTTCTTAATAATTTTATTTTTGGAATTATTCCAGTTAAATCAATGTGCAATCAACGTCAGTTAATAAAGGGACTAACACATTTGCATTATTTTCATAGAACATATTTTTAATTGAATGCTACTTTGGCCTCAAATTAACCCCAATGGTTAACTTATCAAAGTATGGTTCACCTCATAGCACTACTGGATATGCTCCCAAATAAAACAATTGTTTAAATATCTAAGTTCATGATAGACTGCATAGAATATAACTACATATTTTTTTCTAGCTATAATGCAGTTTGAAACTATCTAACTAATCCTATATCATCTGAGGATATGAGATAAAAGTTTTCAACTGAACAAGGTAGCAGAATTATGAGAAAGTCCGACTAATTTAATGGGATGATCATAATGCTACACGGGTAAGAATTACTCATCTGCAAGGAATTTTCATTGGTTTTTTCTAGGTAATGAGGAGACAGTGTTCTGAAAAAGTTTTCAGTGCATAACACAATACAATTCTTATAAACACTACAGGCAAATGTTATGAGTCTTACTCAGAAGTACCCGATACAGTGAATAAGTTTTCTCTTTGTCTAGGAGATGAATGTTTTGGCTCGTCCTTATTGCTGTTAGTTAATATGGCTGATATATATGCCATTTGACATTCTCATTCAATTAAGAAATAAAATTAAAATGAATTTTACAGCATTCATGTGTTGATTCAGTTTTAAAGAAATAAACTCCCATTATTCACTAATAATAGAGATGCTTGCGTTTTCCTGCAGTTCTTCCAACATTAGGGACCAACTTAGGTCTTATGACAAGTTTAGGCCTCCACTAACTGGATAAAATTCAATTGATGCACTGAGATTCCAAGAGAAAGATTCTTTTTTCAATCATTTCACACACCTAAAAAATAAATACCATCCCCCTATGGCATGATGCAACCTTGGCACTGTCTCGTGAGAAATGCTTCAGAGAATACGTTGAGTTAAAATACCTTCAGAAATTTCTAGTATCAAGTACAAAGCATTTCATAATAAAATTTATATCAACAGCTTACCAATGACGGTGGCAGAGTAAATAATGCTGCAAGCAAATGCCTAGGCAAGGCCCCTTCCGCAAGTGCCAAGTCTTGCATACGAGCTGCCACTTCTGCTTCTCCCTCCTCCACAACAGCACGCATAACAAGGCCAGCACCTTTTACTATTGCCAGGGAAGGATGCTGCAATTTTTCATAAAAAAAATTAATAAAATCATAGCATAATATAAGGTATTTTATGCATTTTTTGCAGCAAATTGCAGAGGGCTATTATAAGATCATAGATATTAGCAATCATTTAAACCCAGCAACCCAGGTACAGGCATTTGCACAACTTGGTGGCACTTATTTGTTCCAAGTGTGATGTCAGGCAGGGGAAAGTGTGCATGAAAAATCTTTTTAGAGGGAGAGGAGCAAGGCAGACATGGATGGCGAGCAGAGCTGCCAAAATAAATTTGAATTTCATGAGACAAGAATTTTAAAATTGAATTGAACTTATGCCAGGTATGTAATCAGGGTTATTTCATTTCTGCAGTTCGGTTTATAATGTTCTGTGAAGTTAGTTTACCTAATTTACTATAATATTTGAAATTAACCCTGCATATAGTAGAAAAGCAAGGTGAAAAAATACTAATGAATACACAATTGATTTATATATTTCATTTTATTTTTTCTTTTGAAGCCTCTGGTAATAGGAATGACAATAAAGAAAATACCTACATCTTTTCTTCTTATCTAAAAAGTGAGTGAACATTTTACACAAGATTAGGTTCCTCAGCTTTGTCCTCTCTGCCCTTCTCAAAAGGCCCCTGAGGATATGAGTCATTCTTCCTCCACAAAGGAGTACAAGGATAAATCAATCAAGGATATGGTGTGATAGGTAAAATGTGCATCTGAGTTCCTTCCCAAGGTCACCACTTTTGTGCCTTGGCCACCACTACTCCCCTCCTCATCATGATTTGCTGGGTTTATGAAAGGGTTTCCCTTAAATTACCTATGTCAGACCATTTTCAGATTGTTTTTAACCCTCCCTTCTGCAAAGATTTTAAAGATATGGATCCTCCCTATTCTTTTTTCATAACCTTGGTTATATTATAAACTGGCATCTTTTTCTACTGCAATGCTTGTTTGTGAGCTGTATTCACACATTCCCAAGTAGAGAA
Source organism: Calopteryx splendens (assembly GCA_002093875.1). NCBI lineage: Eukaryota > Metazoa > Arthropoda > Insecta > Odonata > Calopterygidae > Calopteryx > Calopteryx splendens. The sequence continues at coordinate 1,389,499 of LYUA01000122.1, forward strand.
GTAATCATCCTGTCTACTGTCAGCCACCCCACAAATTTAAATAGTGGCTGAAGTAATGAAATAATAATCCAGAAATAAGATTACTCCTGAATCCCTCCCTCCCAAAAAGTAACGATGAAATGGCACCTCCCTCCCCCCTGAAAGCTTTACATAATTTTAGAGCAACCCTTTATATACTCCTCCAGATGTCTTTCGAGAGAGAATGAGGTTTTCTTACAGTAATATGAATCTCCCATTGTTTTGAGTTCAAGGCATAGACAATATTTACACATCTAATTCCTAAAAATATACCTCATTATTGAAATGAATGAATGAAAAAAAGTTACGAACTCCATTGCTCCTCACTAGTTCTGCCAGAGAA
>LYUA01000122.1:1403439-1414612 GCA_002093875.1 Calopteryx splendens
CTTTCCCTGTACCACCTGTGATTTCCCAGGATGACCTAGTACCCAAAAAAATGATACTCAGCTTGGGTGAAGCTGAGGATGACCAGAGCCTTCACCTGGAATCAAACCCAGGCCCTCCAGTTCATAGCTCAGTGCTCTACCCACTGTATTACAGTGTCCCACCCACTCTTTATAGTCTAGTTTGAAAATTTAGCAGAACAATTATATATAAACAACATTTAAACTAAGCATGAGTGGTAATCTAAAGAGTGAACAGTTTCTATCTAAAAAATTAAATTAAAACAAAATAGGGTACATATATTTAATTCCAATATTTGCAGGGACTTTCTACATGTATGCATCAATTTACTTGAAATTCTAATCAACTACATTATAAAGAGTAATTGGTATTTGCAATAAATAGATATTTCAGCTGGGTCAAAAAAGTTATTTTTTAACTTTCTATTGTATTAAAGCTCAAAAGTTTTTCAAACCAGTATTTGCCACTAAACTAACAAGTGCAAAATTTTGGGTCAATTAGTATACTACTTCCTTAGGCTACTCTGCGTCAAAGTTTGAAGGTCTGTGTAAATCAAGATTTTATTTTGACTTCATGGCACAATCCATCATAATGGACATTGTAAATAGTTGAAAAATATTGTAAATAGTGATTTTATACTAATTTCAATGTGTAGAATTCAGTTCTGGTCATAAAAGCTAAATATTCTGATATTTCTAAAATAAACTCAATTAATTTATTAATGTATTTTCTACAACTACATTGACTTCTCTTTTGATGACAAGGGAAAAGATATTTACAGGAAGGTGATGCACTTTTCTGAGACATGTCAATCTTTTGAGTATGCATTCAGAGGAAGACTGAATGCTTGTGAAAGGTCAGAAGGAATCAGAATTCCACAGGTCAAACATTAACCTTAAAGGCAGGCTTGACCATGACCACCAACTCATCTTTTCAGGGGGAGGGGGGGGGGCAAAAAAGCTTACATGTGGTCTATGGCCATTAAGGAATAAAGCTCGAAGGAAGGGTATGCTTTGTCAAAATACTCAAGTCTAACCTTTCACTTGTTATCTGAAGACATCACTTGACATCTCATTAAGCTCCTGCATGAAATACAGTTAGTGGCCTTATTCTATAAAAATGCTGAAATTAAAACTGTGTGTTCTTCTTTCCTATTTTTGGGTATGTCTAATAAATTGAGTGGGACATGTTTACCTATGTACAAACAAGTTGAAAAGTATTTTTGTGGCTGAAACATTAATGTGAAACTCAAAAGGGAAACTTTGCACATGGATGCAAGTCACAGCGAAGCTCCAGAGAATTTGGAAAAGAGGCTCTCTACCAACCATTTCTAAGGAAAGGATGCCTGTAATAATATTGGACCACAACAAAAAAACAGGAATCTGTTTAAAATTTATCAAATTGGTATTACATGGGACAATTGCATTGAAAAATAGAAAACTTCCAAATGTATTTTTTTAAAGTCCTATATATGTTCTTGTATATGCCAAAGTTTAGTGAAGTTTTCACTCAAGCTGTGTGATTTTCTGGGCACCATGTCATCCTGGGAAATCGCAGGTGGGACAGGGAAAGGAACTGGCCTCCCTACTCTGATGTGCTAATTCCACATTTTGTTAGGCTTAATATTGGGTGAGCTCTAATAAACCGACCTTCAGATTGATTACTATGGTGATATTCGTTCTTGTATATGCCAAAGTTTTGAGAAGTGTGCCTGTGAAAAAGAAAAAGTCCCACCCAATGAGAGAGAATTTCTTGTGGATCAACAATCAACACAAAAAAAGCATATCAGAAGAATTGATGAGACTTTTACCAAGTAACTTTACCTAACACTGAAATGGAAGTATGAAAAGAAAGTTCAAAATGCATAATCATTAAACAATGTCTAGTCCAAGCACATCCATGGAGAAGAGGAATGATTAATCAGAGGAACCAGTAACATTAATACCTGTGTTCTCTGCATATCAAATTAGAATTTAATTGCCTACTGTCAATAAAATATCAAATAGTTTCAAACTCCATATCGTTCACAAGCGTCTTCAGTTCTGCAAGACATTGGAATAGTTTCAAGAGGAGACAAATCTCATGCAGTTATCTTTTAAAGCAATAGAAAGAAACAAGTTTTAAGAGAAAAGGAAAGATAAATGAGTCAAAGCACCCTCATCAAGTTGATAATTTTCCCTGATATCCATCTAGAGTGCCTCCTACATAAATACAGAAAAGGCCAAAGTTTGCAACAGGAAAAGAATGGTACAAAATTTCACACAATCACTAAATTATAGGATCATATTTCTCTAATACAAGAGACAAGCTAAAATTATCTTGGTCACACAACACTATCCTTATCATTGATTGTAGAGTGTTAAAAATTCCTCTGTAGGATTAATGAAAATTTTCAACAGTAGACCGACATTTTAACTGAGGTCAGATATGATTAAACGGGTGAGAATACGAGAGCGAAACATGGTGTTCTCAAACAGCTTCGAGAAACAGAAGACCTCTACAGTTGTTTACTCCATATAAATGAACTGCTACCCTTTTATTTGACTAAGAAATTTGACACTTGTTACACTGGTCCAAAAAGTGTTTTCTGATTACATTGGAAAACACTCAGTTCATTAAATTCTCTACCCAATATAAGAAGTGAAGTGATTGGAAATGATTACCTACCTATTTCCCTGAAAAAAATCAATGTCATATAAAAACAAAATTTTAAAAAATTATTTTTTATATCGATAAATGATCCTTGGTTGTCATGTAAGAAGTGCTACAGGAAGCTGTCATGAATTTGAATATTCCAACAAAACACTTCTGCTACTAGATGCCACTTTGTATTACTCTATCTCTACTCTGTATTTTAGCTGCCAGTCTGTCAAGCGGCATCTTCATGAGTGCACGTACTTCTAAATACATATGAAATAATGATTCTGACCTTTACCAACAACTCCTTTTTCCATGCCATAGCTTAAAATCCTCAACTCTACCTATGAATAAAGTTTAGTGATGAATTTAGGGTAATTATTAAATCATCTAATTATATTTCAAAAGGAATATTTTTGTTCCAAATTACTTAGTTTATTGTTTGTCATAAAGGTCTCTTAATCTAGTAAATATAAGATTATTTCATTTCACTAATTAATGAATTAACCAATACAGAGCATTATTAGTGCACCATAGTAGTGGTCCCCAAAAAAGCAAAGCATTTTGTGTCTGGCAGAAGCAGAAAGAATACCTTGCTGAAGGTCAAAGTCTTATTTCGAAAATAATATGCAGATTTTATTTGATTGTAAATGTTACTCGATTCAGCTCATCAGTTACACGCAGAAACACAAATAAAACAATAAGAAGAAAACCTTGGTTATACCCATTTCATAAAAAATTAATGTGAAATATTTTTGACACTCATTTGCCAAAAAGTTAAACAAAAATCTTTATACCAATTCTGAAATGTTCACAAAAAAGGACACTAGTTTCACTGTTTTTCATGCCAATGATTGTCCAACCATTACTTGAGGAGCAGTTCACACACTTGCAATATAATATTTTTTTACATATACCTCGTATGATGTACACAGGACTATGGAATTCTTTGTGAAGGCCTAATAATATACCAGGCAGGAAATTAATGCTTGAAACTAAACACTAATTTTTCTCATAGTAACCTCCCTAAATACGAATTTTAATTACACATAACATTTGCACAACATACATTTGTCTTAGGTTGAAAGGTGGATCAAGCATAGTCATTCACTGGACACTGACCTGTCAGTAGCCATATATGAACGAACGTGGCCACAATCATATTCCAGGGCAAAAAGCTGTGGATTCTCTGGTGAGCGAACAATAGAGCATATTGATGAGAGAGGTCTGAGGGTCACGGCAGCATATGTTTGAGGATCGCGCTCTACTATGCATGTTGCAGTCAAGCAAAGTGTTCTTCTCTGAGGCTCAAGATGCCTTTTACCACCCTCCAACAGTTCACCACCAGCCATACCCTCTCCTGCTGCAACTTTCTGAACAGTAAACTCACATACAGATGTAACATGCTCATCTCCACTGTAAAGACAATTGGAAGTACATGTAAACATTCATTGATTTAAATTTGGAAAGAGCTAGTCAATACATGAAAAAATTCTCTGTTAACGCATCATTATAAAAAGTATTTACAACTCTGAAAAAACATCATGTAGGTCCTCCCAGCCGGGGGGGTTATATATATTTGTCAAAAATACAAATAATTTTTTTATTGCATTGAATTTGGTGATTAATTAGCCAGACACATTATATAAGCATTGTAAGAATAGAGAAGACAAAATATAAGAAAAAAAGCTTACCTGTACTTCCCAAGGCGGTGCTCGGTAAAATGGTCAATTGTAATAGGACTACTTTGAATTCTTACTTGAACACCACTGTAATATGGAGCAGCTTCAATTATTTTATTCATAATTTCTTTAGACTGGTTCGATGTAAAAAGGTGCTGAAAATTAATAATTTCTGAATAAATTTCATCATAATGTGAAAGATAATGCTCCTCTTCACAAGAATGCATTTATATCTTATCCCTTGAGGGTACCTTATGGAGTCAGCAATTAAAGGTTCCTCTAATTTTATTTTAACTCAATGTTTTTGCAAGGATTCTTACCCAGAATCCAAGTAATTATCGATCAGTTCTTAATCCACTAAATGTACCAGGAAATCGACTTCATTCATGGGCATTCACGCTAATCCAAATCCCACACAAGGGTCAAGCAAGAACTTAACAATGCTTAAATGAACTAAGTGCCCATTCTTACATATACCACCAAAGCCTAGAATATTATTAAAATCCATTTTTGGCCCTTTGGTGGGTGGGGCCTTTAAACCCACCCCCCCTGGCTACTGCTTGATCATCATCATACATAGTCTAATGATTGGAGGTACAGGCATCTTGCAAAACTTCATGACACTCACCTGTGTGAAGCATGACATCAGGGATGGGAAATCATGCAGAGGGAATCAGGGAGGGGAGGGGTCAGCACATGCCAGGCAGAGTTTCCAACATACATTAACCCTGGAGAGGATGCATGTAATTTGTTTTGTATGCGGCACGAAAATCTGTTCAAGCTAATTCCTAATTCTTACAGAGACATGTATAGCAGTACATTATATGGGAAGAATACTGCTCACAGCCGTCCCTTTCTGTGATAACGAACAATTTAAAGTTGACAACAAAGGGCTGCAACTGCCACACTCTGAAACTGCATTCTTTCTCCCCCACGTTGAGGGAGCTTTTAGACAGTGAACTCTTCCACCAAAAATGGTCTTCTGCAGAAGTGCCACGATGTTTTGCGATACCTGTTGTCTTGAATGGCCCATAACAATTAATTTTAACAACTCCTCCGAATGGTAGACTGACTGATTGATGTTCACAAATAATACTCAAGAATTATTTTTTTCTACTAAGTAAAATTACCCATCCCAAAGGAAACACTTTAGAAATTCCTTGTCATTTGAAATAACTAAACATCCAATTGATGCTGATTTCCTTCTTCCAAGTTTCTCCACACTGGTTGACTCTGTGACAGAAGTTACACCTCAAGGACCAGTGAAAAAACTGTTGTCAAAATAGCAACCAAAGCAGAGTAACATGGAAGAAGAATACCTCCATCAACAGGAGGTTTTACATCATACAAGGCTTTTTTAATTAAATCCAAAGAACACTGAATAAAAATTATTTGAAAGATAAAATTAATAAAAGAAATATCAAATTTATTAACTAAGAGAGCATAGATATCTGAGCATGGTTGTTTCCTGCACGAGATGAGCATAATGACCAAAAATATTGTTATATACCATGTTATATTCCATTTACTAATATACTATGTTACATGAGTTCGTAGCTATTTAAAGAAACTCAACAAACTTTGTAACTCTACGTTAAATATATCTGTTCCACTACCCGGGTCTCAGTCACCCCAAAAGAATATGTGGCATGTTGTCTGACAAAGGAGTGAATAAGAGTGCATTTGGATATCATGGTGGGGTGTCATCAGTTGGTGTGAAGGGAAGAGGGCTTAGATAACTAGGAACTGCGCTTAGTCTACGGGAATGGATGTGGGGGATAGTAGGAGGAGGGTGTTAGAATGAGTTTTTTAAGGTCGATTCTTGGATTTTGATTGGTTCAATAAGGGGGAATGCAACAAACATAATTCATTGATCACATTATAATTATTTAAGGATGGATACTATATAATTCCCAGTTTTTCTATAACATCCAATCTGGGTCCCTTCTTTTCTTGGTAAATACATTTTGGCGGTGAAATTACTGGTGGTGATTTTTTTCAATCAAATTTTTAGTGAAAATGGAGGTTATGCTTTTGAAGCAGAGTTCATTTTTCTTCATTGAAATTCCTTGAATTTTCTCCATTTGACTATGTAACTTGCATTGCAGTTTGTAGACTCAGCTTTTTTTAAAGTGTATCAATACTACCTTTGGTATGACTTATAAGGTCTTGTAAATTGCATTTGTTATAAAAGGTCGCATTGACTGTTTTTGGGTAAAAGTTTGATGATTTTCATCAAAATGATTCCTAGGAAAGGGATTCTCCACCATTTTGATGTACAATTGGTCATTGGGAGGGTTTTCCAGATGTCATAAATGGGTAGTTTGGCACATTTCCCAAAAGCCCCCTGACCTTGACCAAAGGCCATACTTCACCCCCTCCTATCAACCCTGATTCCTTTTTTTAGAATTTCCCATGTCGACTGAATGCTCCATCACCTAAATCCCAAGTCAAACCATTCCCCCCCACTTACACCAACCCCTCAACACTTCACCAATCCAAGTATTGCTCTCCCCACCACACCCTCCCCCCCTAAAAAGAGTACATACATAACATTTCACCTCGTAATGAAATCAGTAGACTGTAAATAAAATCCTGTGGAAGTATACATAGTCTTTTCCATCAGTGATCATGAATTTTCACAAAGCTAAACCAGAAACCTTTGAATTGAATAAGAATCAATAGTTAAGACCATTGCTATCTCTAAGATTAAGATTCTAAGATTTCTCTCTACTCAACAATCCCGATCCATGAAGGATTCTTAAGCTAAAATCCAATCTATAATGGTTGATTCCATATACTATTCATTAAAATTATGATCCAAAGCTGTTTTCCGTGGTAGCTTCAAGTGAACTAAAGCATTGATCTGAAACTACTACAAACAATTTTGAAGCAATTGGTTTGGCGATAGATTTATGCTTCCCAACATAGTTACTCGTAATCTAAAACTTACTGGCAACTGTCAGAATATTACCGACCTGGTATTAGGATTTTTCAGAATAAAATTCATTAAAGGTAAATATTAAAAAATTTTATGTCAGTATTTTAATACCCTTACAGAACCTGCTACAATTGAAGTGGATCCAACCATTAGCCCTGCCCATATTTTTTAATGTAATTTAAAATTATTCCCAAATTTTTAAACTGTAAAAGACAAAATAGTTTGTGATAATAGAATGGAATGTGTTGAATCAAAACTTTATTCTCAATCCCTCACCCTAAAACAAAAAAAAAACCCACAGCTTTCACAGCATATGAGCAACTGCCTCCATCCTTTACAATCTATGAAAGTACAGCTATCATCTGTCCAATCTAAAAGTGTTAAAATTTTCATCCTTTCAAAAAACTTTTCTATTGCATCAATTAGAAAAAATTTTTCAATGAAATATACATAATTTTTTATTAAAAAATCATTAAAACGCTTAAATATAAATATGTACAAATGTAATTAACTGTAGTAAACTGACTGAACTGGAGCGAAAATATATATAATGGAACAACTGAACTACTTGATCTCCACTTGGTGCTAATGTAGCCCTACTTGTTCTGCCAAAAGCTTAGCATATCCATACTATGATGACAAATAAAGCCAATACTATTTTGATGAGCTTGAAATATCTTCAGTGATTCAATCAGTTACCCTTCATTTAAAATTGTAGCTTGAAATGATAAGATTTATCATTTCAAGCTATGAAAATAAGGTATTATTGCTCTCCAGGGTCACATAACAACACATCACACATTTCATGCTCTAAACCAATGACTTTCTGGTTTAGCTGTCATGCACATTAAAAACAGACTACATGGTTAAATTTTCTAAATTATTTAAAAAAAGAGAGATTAAATGGGCTGTACCATTCTGCCAAATCCTCCAGAGACAACAACAAAACTTCCTTGTTGTTCACCAGAAACTTCTATTAATGATTCCATTTTATAGTAAGGGTATGAAGCCAGAAGTACTTTGGTGGTTGGATCCAGCTGGTCCAAAGATGCTGCACCAACCCTGAGCATTACTGGCAGTCGAGTTTCTGACCAATGCAACTTATATGCATTGTAATGGTCCCGCTAAAAAATGAACCAAATTGAGGATTATGAGAAACACGATAAAGTAAATGATAACAAGTAGAGAGTTTGCGAATGGGAGTTGTTACTTATTACAGATTAATAGCAGAGACTATGTTTTTCAGTAAAATATAAATAATTTTAGAATGTCTTTACCATATTAATAATTTAATTTTTAATAAATTTTAATATTACCACAGAAATTGCAGCCAAATTACTCACTGCTTCGGCTTTAAGAGCAGCCTGATCTGCAGTTGCAAACAGGTGTCTATATCGCAATGCTTGAGATAGTATTTGAGCTCGATGCTCTGAAGAAAACCGCATTGAATCTGCTTTTCCTGTACCAATACTATTCCCCCCTCCACTGTCTTTGTTACGGCGCATTGCAACAACAAACTCAGAGGCATCTCCAGGTGTAGGACACACAGAAAAGATGTCCGAATGTGACCACCGGTTTGTAACTTCAAGATTGTTTGGGTTGTAGGTGGTGATTCCAAGAGTCCCGACGGAAAATATTCTTTTATATCTGTTGCAAAGTAGAAAAGTCTCCATGTAATCAACATTAGCATGACAGAATTAACAGCAGCAACAGAAATATAACACTATACATACTCATGTATGTAAATCACAAATTGATGGATTTGACAAATTTGCTGTTTTTTAAAAATTTTTTAATTAAAACTATTTCCACCCCCTGAAGAATCAGAGATCTTCAATAAAATGGTGTAAATATATTTGGCCCTTCTTTCACAAGTAATTTGCGACTTGAGATAATTTGAGAACGCAACTGGTTGTCCATATATACGAGCATTTACAAACTTTAAAAAATGCAAGAAACAATTATCAAAATAATAACTTCATTAGTGTTTACTAAACTTACTTTCCTCGCCAGGAATGTTTTGTGACGTAGAAACAGGCCACATCCTGGTTATCCTTTATTGGCATCATCTTCGTGGCTACCGAAAAAATATGCTATACTTGCATTCATTATAATAATAAAAATACTATTTCATTTATAAAGAAGTCTAATATTTACCTACCTGTTTACGTTGGTTGTGCCACTGGATTATATTTATATTCAAAGGGAATCACAAAAGTGCCTTTTTCTTACGAGAAAATACATTATATACTCCGTCGAAGCTCACAACTCTGCAGGTCATTTAACATCAAACAAAGATATCAGCATAGCAAATAAGTGGGCGGTTGTCATTAATTAGTTATGGCACACGTCAACTGCTTCCGTTTTGTGTTAATATAATTACATAAAATGAATTCACGCGCAAAGCACTAAAAAATCCGCATATAAAAATACCAATTCCAACACTTCCTCGCGCAAGAACAATTAACTAGACGTCATACAAGTACTGTCATCTTCCTAACACTCTCATACACTTGACAATGAATCCCTGCCGCTATCTTAGGGGTGTAAATTCTCGTATTGCTTAACGCAAGTATTTTGTTTTTTTTTCGCCATTCACTGTTGCCGCCAACTTTTATGAACACGGAAAAGTTTTAATTACGTCTTTTCAATTACAGAAAAGTTTAATTCATATTAGATTCAGAATGATTTACAAATGAATCTTATTTTAAAAACAATAATTTGAGTATTAACTTCATTATAACTACCAATAAATTAATTACAATAAAGAAGGAAATCCTTTACAAATACCTGACAAATACCAAAGATAAAACTAGATTAAGATTGCACGTAATCAGGGAGACTTATAACATCCGAGCACGGTATACCATGATCAATTTTTTGAATAAATTCTGCTGGGATCAAATATAGACATACCAATGAAGCCAAGAATTTTATTGACAATGATTGCCTTTACATATCACTCGAGTGAAGATCTTCACAAATGAATTTATTCCATCTCAAATAAGAAATTCTATTCCCATAAATTTCTCTTGATGAAATCTTCTTCCTCAGAGGTTCCTTCTCTTCAGATCTTGGTTGGAATTTTACATTTATTTTCAAAGAATTTAATGGAAATAATAATGTCATGAAACTTGAACAAATAATTATATAAAAACTTTGATAAATTTCAAATCAGATAGGTTAAATAAATTCTTTGTAAACGAAATCTATATGGATAAGGCATAACTTTATTTCCTAGAAGATGGAATAATTGTGGAATGGTTCATAATACTATGAAGCATAGTTAGTACAATGATTACAAATAACCTTAGTGTATTATTCCAATTTGACAAGCTATACAGCAACCTTGCATTTGAATGTTGAATAGTAACTGACATTGATCAAGAACCCTGAGGATAAGGATATAAATTCTCCACAATTGATTAAATAAAAATTTTATTTGTTAATTTTCCTGTACATATCAAATACCATATGGTCTACTGGCATTAACATTTGGTAATGGAGACAGAAAATAAAAAAGAAAACAATATATGCAAATATCTTCCACCCTAAACTTTGGTGTGGCCTCATTTTCTCCAGGCATCAGCCAGACAGCTTAATCGCAGTGCTTGGGAGCTATGAGAGCATGTTCCTTCATCAAAATAATTCTATTTTTCAAAAGATCCAATACACTTTGGCTCTATTGAAATTGTTATCTGCTTACTTTCTCTGTTCGCCCTTTGTTGTTGATATAGTGCATTGAAACCCTCACATTCCTCTATGGTTCAATATTTTGCTCCCACCTCCCTGATAACTAGTGAACTGATCCTGCTTATTTTACTTGGATGTTACAGACTAACGAAATCACAGTAATCAACCCGAAGGTCGGTTTGGTAGGTGAGGATAGAGCTC
>LYUA01000122.1:1429633-1445704 GCA_002093875.1 Calopteryx splendens
CCATTGGTGTGACGACAATTTTCTTAACCTAAATGTTGAGAAAGCTCACCTTATTTACTTCACAAATGTAAATTAACCTCATAAGGTTGTTTCCAACAATCTTAATGGTAAAACTCAGGTATGTGATACTAAATTTGTTGGTATATATCTTAATTCTAATGTTTCATGGGATACTCATATTAGTATTCTGGCAAATAAATTGACTTCTGTTTCGTCATCAGAATTATTCATTGTACTGTGTCCATTGATGTTCTCCTTTATACTTATTATTGCCTATTTTATTCAAATATTGTGTATAGTGCACTCTATTAGGGATCCTGCCCCTCAGCTTTAAAAACCTTTAGGATTAAAAAAAAGGCAATTCACCTAATTTCACAAGCTGCTTACTGTGACCCTGGCAACCCCTTTTTCAGAAAATAAAAATTTTACCTTTCCCTTTAATATAGCCATTCTTCATAGAAGAGCTATTCTAAGTGAGCATACTCTAAATTCACATATACATGACCATGTAACTAGGCATCATGATGAACTGCATGTCCCATATGTGTGAACCAGGAAATCAGCCATGGGCCTAAATATATGGGTCTGCATGTATATATATATATGTACGACAAACTCCTTACTAATTAAAAAAGCTAAAAGTTGGTATGTAGGTGGACATCACACTACTTTGACCTCCAATGGTGAGTAGAGGGTATTTATGAAATCGAACAGAGGAATGAGGTTCGACTTGCAGACTGAAAAAGTAACCACTTAGCAAAGAAAACAGTGGAAGAAAATTTTCAGCTCAAGGGCAGTTGCTGTGAGTTGCCTAATTCTGATCAATTTTCTGGCTAACTGACTGGAGAATATATTTAGGCCAAGTATTTACAAATGCCTTTCCTTGTAAATTCGTGAATGCCAAATGGACTTGCAGCTCAGATTCTCTTGAAAATATTTCATTTTGACCGAGATATGACTGGAATAGTGTGGTAGTCTAGCATATCAAGTAGTTGGGCTTGGTGACTTGAGTTCAAATCCTGGTGTTGCCTCATGACAGGTAGGTAAACCCCTGTTACAACATTCTTGACAATCATGCCTTCCTGGGAGAAACTGCTTGTTTCACTGGGAAAGGAACTGGACCCCCTATTCTGATATGGGGAATTCCATCACTTAAACAACTATCTTATGGGTTGATTACTTCAATGGTAAAAAGAAATATTGAGATATGAAATTTTTTATTCATAATTGTCTTTTGAAACTCATTTGGTTTTTTCCCAATTTTTTGAGTTTCATAGTATACTTAACTTTTAATTACACCTTTAGAATATGGCAAACACAAAATTATACAATATGTGAAATGATGGATTAAAAAATTAAAACAACCAATACATCCGACTACTACATGCTCCAAAAGGAGATGAATACCATACTAAAGACGTACAATTAAGAGAGGTACACTAAAGCAACACACTTTATAATCCAACTCTCTAGAAGCTTAAGTAATAAGCACAAGTCCTACAGCAAAAGAATACTCAAAAACTCACCTGAGCTGACTGAGAGACATCAAATAAGTTATAAAGCAACGTCTGATTTCGATGGTTGCAAAATAAATCAAATTCATCCAAGATGATCAGAGTTGCTTTTGAGGTTCCCTTTTCTCCCGATCTTAAACACTCCAGCAGATAAGTTAGGTTTTCTGTAAGACGTGGAAAATAATTTTAATGTAAATCATAGTTTAAAAGCAAAATAACTAGGAAAAATTAATGATCAAATCCGCCAAACCTGAAAATGATCCAAAAACTTTATCCTGGACGACATTCTCCAGATTCATTTGCCGAGTCATGTCTTTTAATGAAAGCCTGTCATCCGTATGAATTAATCCATTAAGATGTACTAAAAGTGCTTTATCGTCGAACTTTGGGTCTTTTTTAAGTTCGTTAAGAATATCATTCACTAACTGAAATGAAGCATCAATGATTAGCGCCCAGAATCAAATTATATACCTTACTAGCTACACTAGGGATTACCTATATATCACAATAGCTAGATAGACTATAATTTGAATTGAAAATGAAGGCAGCTGGAAACCAGAGAGGCGATCGACCACAGAGATTATGTAAACTATGACAAATAAATGGGTCATTAGGGGTGGTAGAATATTAGGGAGTGGAAAGAAATCTTTCACCGGCAAGAGACTATTTTCCCGAACCAAAGCCATCGGATAGTCCATGGTATAACGAGTAGTCCGACGGTGAGAGTATTCTCCAAATGAACTCTACAAGACACCGAAGAAGGAATCGGAAAACTGATCCCTTGAGGTTAGCATTCATCTATTAGAATACGGTACATAACAAATACAACAATCATCATTATTAAACTAGACACTCAACAAGTATAAACCTGGTAAAAAATTGAGTTTATTCCACATCATGGAAAACATAAAATCTTATATACCGTAGTTTTCCCGCAACCTCTTGGACCAATTAGCAAAGCTGAATTGCTTTCACCAACATTGACTGTTCTTTTCATTAGATCCAAAACATGCATCCTCTCTTTTGCATGCCCTCTTAACTCAGGAACAGGTCTTACAATTTGGTGGTTCAAAATTTTCCGTATTTCCTCGATGTTCTTACGAACGTTTTCACGGGCGTCGTTAACACCCATATTTCAAGATTCCTTTTAGAGTCAATTATTTCTAAGTGTTGACTTTTTAACTTTCTCAGTATAGAGCCGAAACTTTAGTCTAAAGATTCTGTGGAGAATACTAGTTTACCCTGAAACTCTTGTCTTCTTGGATTCTGTACAATGTTTACAAATGGTAACCAATTCTGGCGGTTTAAAATACGCTCGCCTATTAACGCGTCTCAACTATTCCTTATTTCGGCAGCAGTAGCAACGTATGAAAATTTAATTACTTATAAAATTTTTAATTTAAATATTTTAAAATATGTAGGATGACATTTTTGAAGTAGAAATTTTAAAAATTTTGTTTGACTTATAACCGCTTATCTTTTTCATAATATTAAATGTCTCTTACCTCGATGAAATAGATTTTTAAATTTTATTATGTTGGTGATTGTATATGAGGAAACCGAGAAAACCGCACATGACTGACTGCTGAGTACGCGGTGTGTGAATTGTGTTAAAAGTCGTTTTTTGTTGTTCTCAAATAAATTAAAATATGATGTCCGAAAAAGATTACGCACCATTAAGTGCAGCGTGTGTCAGAGCATTAAATGATAAAATATACGACAAAAGAAAAGCAGCAGCTTTGGAAATAGAAAAGTACGAGGGGGCGTAACATATATTATAATACACTTGTCATTACTTGTTTTGATCGTTTGATGGGTGATATCGGTAAAGTAAGTCCAGGTTTTGGTAGTGTAGGTTAAACTATTTTGAATAATGTTTCAGAATGGTGAAAGAATTCGCTGCTTGCAACAATACTGTTCAAATAAAAAAACTCCTTAAAGTTTTGGGCCGTGATTTCGCCAGTTCACAGAATGGACATGTGAGAAAAGGTGGCCTTATTGGTCTAGCTGCAATCGCTGTGGCCTTAGGAAATGTGAGAAAATCAACTTCATAAATCATCTTTCACGCAACGTTGTTTGTCTACCAATGCCAACGTCATTTTTAAAATTTCTATTCTAGGATACTTGCTTTTACACAGAAGAACTTGTTGTGCCTATTTTAGCTTGCCTTGAAGATACGGACCTGAGAGTTCGTTATTACGCTTGTGAGTCTTTGTATAATGTTGCCAAAATTGCACGGGGGTCTTTGCTTCCGCATTTATTTCCTCGAATCTTCGATGCTCTTGCTCGACTAGCAGCAGATCCTGACCATAATGTAAAAACTGGAGCCGAGCTTCTTGACCGGCTTATGAAGGTAACTCATTTTAGTAGTTTGGTTTTTATTTTTCTACTCCGGAATATTGAGATAAGATTTTTTTGCCAGTAGAGGCATCTGAATTGCGCTTAATAAATCCGTCGCCACATAGAAATTGGGTGTTTTTGGTTTAAATTGAGGTACATCAGAATTTATCCTGCGTCTTTGAGTATAATTTTTAATTGAGGCTGCAAGAGATTTTTCTTTGCTGTTTAGCTAGTGGATGATTGGTCATTGTACTTGTATATTTTATCCATCAAAATTTTGCCTTATAGTTTATGAACCGGGAACTTTGGGCTGAGCAAAAGTGATTGACAGCTAATTCTAAACGATACTGATTTTCGGCTTGAATATCAATAATTTTGTAATTTTTTCAAAATAGAATTAAGGCCGTGCATATTGTAAACACCATTTTAATGTCATACAGTGGGAAAAACTACCATTTGTTTAAGTTTATCAAATCTTTATTATACTAGCAAAATGTGATGCGTATGAGGAAGGTTTATTATTATACAATAGTGTTTAAGGAAGTGAAAAAAAACATTTCTAGAGTAAATTCTAAAAGAAACATTTTTACATGAAAACTCTCAATTGAAATTATGTGAATTTATGCTCATTTATTCCTAATAATCTCTCAAAGTTATCAAACTCTACAACATTATTTAATCTTAAATAATTTGAAAACTCTACTTCATTATCGAAGGTCAAGTAAATGTATCTGTATGGGCATTCAAATCAATGGGATGCCAAAAATTAGGTTTTGTCTTTATTCTAAATGAGATTCAATGGGTAAGGGGAGGTTATATAACATGTATGGTTGATTCCTCTCAAGAAATGGATGAAGCAGTTGTGGCCTTTAACTATGGAAAATTCCCCATCAAAAAAGTTGTTAATTAATTGAGTCAATGTTTTTATCATTCCAGAATAATATAGCAGATTTATTTCATTGTTATCCAATGTATTTTCAGGAAATTGTGACTGAAAGTGGTACACCTTTCGACTTGGCAAGTTTTATACCCATGCTGAGGGAAAGAGTATATGCAACCAATGTTTTTGCTCGCCAGTTTGTTTTGTCTTGGATTGGGGCCTTGTGTGCATGCCCATCATTCAACCTTCTTCCATTTTTGCCAGATGTACTTGATGGTCTCTTTCGGATTCTTTCTGATTCCACCCCGGGAATTAGACAAATGTGAGTTTAGTTTTCCCATGCTCGATTACCATGCTGTAACAATTTTTTATTTGCATAATTATTTGGGATTCAAAGTATTTTGCAGTATTGTCATAGTTCAATACATTGAGTTTTGGATAACAGGTGTGACATTCTTCTTGGAGAATTCCTGAGAAGTATTAAACATGAGCCATCTTATGTTGATTATTCGTCCATGGTGAATATTCTTATTACCCACTCTCAGGCACCAGATGACCTTCTCCAGGTATTGTATCCCAATGAAATTTGTATGAAATTAATGCTGTGTTGATGAATATTGGATAACCATGCCTCTGCTCAGTTTACAGCAATAATGTGGATAAAAGAATTCATACAATTATCCGGGGAAACTATGCTTCCTTTCACAGCATCAATTCTTTCGGCAACTCTTCCGTGTTTGGCTTATGAAGATGATAATCGTAAAAGTAAGTGCATGAATATAAAGTTGATGGTATCGGGCATTACTTGGTGGAAACGATTCATTATGAAAGACAAATCAACTTTATTTTTCTGCAAACTTTATTTGAGAGCTTGGATGCATTCAAGCAGTTAAAATTTTTAAAGTCATTTGGTTCAAATTATGAAGTAATAAATGACACATCGTATGCTTCCCGCTCGCCCCTCCTCGACCTTACATTGTTCCGGACTAGCTAATAATCGGTATTATGTTCAGCTCCATGGGGAATGTATGATGTGAATATCTGATGTGAAAATGATTTTCTGTAGTTCACTTGAAGATGACATAACTGTTAAAACCCAGGTTGTGTCAAATAAAGTTCATGGAAAAATAAAGTTTCATGCAAGTTTCTACCTTTAATGCATGAATATAATTTTATTTGTGCAAAATTGTGTGTAGCACAATTGGGGAACATTTATTTTTTTAGGGGGGCCAATTTAAGTGTGACTATACTTTATTCTCTTTTTCTCAGATATCAGGGAAACAGCTAAGGCTGTTAATTATAGTTTCATGAAGCTTATCACTGTTACTGTGGAAAATAATAGTGCAAAGAAAGGATGGGGAGAAGTTGAGGGTAAGTTACTTGTTGTAAATAAGGTAGCTGATTGAGAAACTATTTCCAAAAAATTGAAATTTTTTCCTTACAGCTTCTTGGACATGTTAGACTAAATATATATTTAATCATCAAAAGATGTGTAAAAAAGTTATAGTAAGCATTTTTTTTTCAACTTTTCTCATGAAAATGCTTTTTTTATTCAAAAATTCATTATTTGACTCATAACTGTGTCCACTTCCTTAAATGGCCACCAGCCTAAGGTTCACTTGCATATTTTGGAGAGAGTCTAATGAGAACTTAAGGGAAATTTGGGAGAGATAAGTTGCCACTCAGATACATGAAGTCCATGCAGATCCATGGGCAGATCCATACCCATCCAACCTCCACCCAGATCCAAAGTTGCTTCACTATGGTGATCTCAGGGAAGCTCTGTTGCAACGTGGCTGGACCATTTCCCAATCCATTGTGATAGTTACTAATCAATTTAGAATGCTGGATAATGAGTTGACTTAAAAATGGTGCATTGCCAATTGGAATTTTGTTCTATATTTTGTAGGAACAGGGTCCAATGCTGAAGGAACTGTAAAAAATTCTGAGGATAATGCACCAGTTCCTGAAGAAGGAAAAGGTGAAGATAATCAGTCATTGTTGACGGGAGCTGAAAAACCTGTAGATTCTTCAACACTGGATTTAGAATTGGTTGTGGTAGAGCTAACCAAACATTTAAACCATGCTTCAGTGGCCACTAAAGTTGCTGTTTTGGGATGGATTCATCATCTGCATAGTTGCATGCCTCATCAGGTGAGTGCCTAATATGTAAGTTTCAATTGAACATTTATGCTTGTCGTGCATTGCAACTGGTTGAACAGATAGTATACATTTCAAAGTCTATGACAAAGAACACCAATTTGTTGTTCCCAAGATAAATTCATATTTACCTAGAAAGTCATGAGTGAATGTTTTCAAAGATACAATTAAAATGAGGAATATTAGTTGTCTCAAGCACTAAATGCACTTATATTTTGGAACTTAATATGTCGATATTTCATGTCTCAGCCATACTGGTTAATATTGATGTAAACTGTATTTTACTTGTGAAACCAATAACTTTCACATGACAGGTTGTGTGTTTCAATTGAATTTGGATGAAAATGCTCTCTTCCTTAGGTTCTTGCTCACTTGGAGAAGGGATTGTTTCCTGCTCTGATTCGAACCCTCTGTGATCCATCAGATGAAGTTGTACGCCAAGCACTAAAGGTGATGGCACGACTAATATCTGAAAGCAAGAGTCCACCTTCCCATTCACTCATGAAGGCTGTCGAAGCTGAGGATAATAACTTAGCCCCTCCCCAAATCCGAGTTGGTGATGACTTAGCTCTTTCAGGTAGCAGTATTCCAGATTTATTTTTTCACTAAATGTTATTATATAATTAGAAAATAGTGGTTTGTGGTGGTTTTTCTAAGAAGAAGAAAACAATAACATAAGAAGTCTATCAGTGTTTTTACAAATAATCAGATTGCATTTCACAAGTTTTGAAATTTATTTTTTCAGCTTTTGTTCCAAACCCATATTTTTCGAAGTTCATCATTGGACTGTTACGCTTATTTTCTTCTGATCGTTCTCTACTCGAAGACCGTGGCTCTTTTATAATTAGGTATGTATAGCTATTAAGAGCTTTATTGCATTATGACCAACTTGCCTTGGAAAATTCAATGGGATATCTGCTCACAAACTGACTCCAACGTTATTTGTTTTAGTCTCTCCTCAGTCATGGCTATTGGTGTTTTCATTTTATCATTCTGAGATTTCTAGGATGAGGGGTTATTTTATCCATAAAGGTCTTTATAACCTGTAGAACTCCTGCCTTCTTTAACTATACAACTATCTTTCTTATACAGCCAAAATTCATTAATCTCCCATTTCATTTACATTTGGTACCACTTCTTACAAAAATTCTGAAAAGTTTCGTGATCTTGTTGTTATAGAAAAGATTTTATCAACATTTACATAATAAAATGAAAATTAAATTATCATAGGTATGAAATCAATTTTATAGGCAAAATGTCTATTGAGCTTAGAAGTTCCATTATTATGATGATTATATTATGATAGAAATTGTTGATCCTGGAAAATATCACTGTGTCACTGTTACTGAGGCCAACAAAGCTTTGATTCAACTACCAGGTAGATTTTCAGTGTTATTCAGATCCCTGTTTGAGTTTCATGTTGAGAGCACAAATCTTTAATTGTTGTAATATCTCAGTTGGATGGGGAATTAGATTTTAGGTGTTAATGTCCCTTTCTTTAAGAGGAAGCTAATGCCAATGTCAGGTTTACATATCTCCATCCATCCTATACTCCCAAACATCCTCTTTCAGTCTAATTATGTACATATCTTTACATTATCTTCAGCACAAATAAAATATTATTACTATATTCAACTGCCTTGATAACTCCCTTATACCTATGTAATGGAAGTTACTCAACCATTTTCAGGGAAGCAGATTTGACATGTTAAGCATATTAATGCACAAAATCTCCTTTCAGACAGTTATGCTCTTTGCTGAATTCTGAAGCAATATACCGTGCTCTTTCGGAGGCTCTGTTATCAGAGGATGATTTAGCTTTTGCCAGTTTGATGGTAGAAAACCTTAATTGCATTCTCCTAACGTCCAGTGAGCTGTTCACCTTAAGAATGAAGCTAAAAAACTTGGCTGATAAGGTTTGTACTTGCTTATTTTGCATGTTTCTTGGTTTGTAACTGCATAATTGATTTTTGCATAACTAATCACAATGTGAATGTAACAATTCTGAGATATTTTTTATCCTCATGTGTGATAATCTAACTACTCATTTTTTCTGCTCTTCTAGGAAGCACATGAGTTGTTTCAGTGTCTGTATGCATGCTGGTGCCATAGTCCAGTGGCTACCGTGGCTCTGCTGCTTTTAACCCAGAATTATGACACAGCCTCTGAATTGATTTCCACCTTGTATCCTTCAGTCCTATCATGCACTTAAAAATGTGAAGTGATGGGAATTAGTTTCTAAATGGGGGGACAATAAATCAATTTATGGATGTGACAACTCTTCAAATATGGATGAAATAGCCGATAGTTAAATCAAAATCATTATTAATAATTACCTTATTTTTACGAATTGAAAAACACTAAGTGTCTCTAAGCTCTTTGTTGAACAGCTCTGTATTAAATTCTGTGCTTTTTTTGGTTTTAGATATTTAGTCTAAGAGTATGTCTGAGAAATATTTGGTGTAATGAACCTTAATCTGGTGTTAGTGGTGATTTGGATGTCACCGTTGAATTCCTGACTGAAATTGACCGACTCATTCAACTCATTGAGTCTCCTATTTTTACTTGTTAGTATACATTTTTATCAATGGCACTTAATTTATACATGCATAGTAAAATTTAATCTTCAAATTTGATACAATAAGTTGAATGCTTTCTATGTCTTTAATTATTGTCGATTGCAATTCATGGACAATGCAAGAGGTATTGGATGAAGATTAACCACAAGAAAACCAAAGTAATGAGATTCTTAAGAAATTGGAAGGCTAAGTTAAACATTAAAGTAGAAGGGAATACACCAGGAAGGTGGAGCAGTTAACATAATTGTGCAGGATTTTGGAGGAAAAAATGGCAAAGTAGTAAGGACAGAGTATTGTTGGGGAAAGAAACATTACAAGAAGAAGGGAATCAATGGCATTTACAAAAGTGAAGACTTAAAGAAAAGATTGGTAAAAGTTTTAACATGGGTTGTGGAGGTGTGTGGATACAAAATCACGGAAAATGGAGGAAATATTGAGAGGGAGTGGGACATTGAAGCCCATAATAGAAGGGAGTTGGGAAAACAAGGAAGAGAGAAAAGTCTTTCGAGATGGCATGAGGGCAGGTAGAAAGTNCAAGGAAGAGAGAAAAGTCTTTCGAGATGGCATGAGGGCAGGTAGAAAGTATGGACTGAAGAGGAAAATAAGGTAGGGCAAGCAAGAAGTGGTTAATGTGAGAAGTAGGTGCAGAAGTTTTTTTTGGTCCGTCTAAAGCCTACTTTTAATTACTTTTGATGTAGAGTTGCCTTTGATTTGTGGACAGTAGTACATACATCTGTGAGTCATTAGTTCATTAGAGATCATTTATTTGTTGTATGATAACTTTATACATGAATATTTGACCCTTAGAAAGTCAAGAAAATAATATCCATAAAATTTTAATCATAAGTAAATTCCCATGTATGTATAATTTGCACATTATGCAATGGTTTTTTGATTACATAGTACAATGTCTGCATTATTTAAGTGACCCAAGTTTTTACTGTGTTAAATAAAACCACTTCACGTGGTGGTTTGGAATGTTGATAAAGATAATGATAATTTCAAATTTCCCACTCATTGTGCATGCCTTGAGCATAAGACACAATTTCTTATAAACTATAATTTTGATTATGTGTGGAAAAGAGCCAAGGCTGAACCTAAAACTTACACTTGGGAATATAGGACACACATTTATTAATAAATTCTAGTTTGGGCAGGGTGTTGGAGTCCCCCTTAAAATCCATAGGCTAATCATTTTTAATTATGGGATGTATTACCATATTGATTTCAATTTTCTTCAAGTTCATTCAATTTCAGTCAAAGGTTTAACTTGGAAAATTTAATTTTGTACTCAATAAATGCTTTCAGAGACTTGTTTTTTTAAAAGTAGATTACTATTAGTGAGAAGTATGAACTCCTTGCACCATTTATTCTACTTTGATACTCATTATTGGAGTTCTTAAAAACTAGTGATAAATTAGGAAAATTGCATTGCAAAAATGCTTCAACTTGGCTTTTGAGAGAAGGATGACTTGCCCATAACCCTTAATTTTGAATTGTAGACTGGGGATTAAAAATGTTACGGTAATGTGTGTAAGCAATGCTCACCAGATATGAAAATTCTTGATTTCCGTCCTCAGATCTTAGGTTGGAACTACTTGGAACCAAGCCTCCTGGTGGAGGGCGGAACAGTAGCCGTGAGTCTTTGCTCCGTGCACTGTATGGCCTGTTGATGCTTCTTCCTCAATCTGAAGCTTTCCATACATTGAGGCGGAGATTGCAGTGTGCCCCTCCTCTCTGGCCAAACTGTCGCTGTGGAGGGCAGTTTTCAGGTCCTTCTCCAGATGCAATGTCTTCAAGTATTCCACAGCAAAAATCAAAGTATGACAGAAATAACTTTTTTTTAAATATAGTCAAATTTCAGTCTAATTGGAACTTTACAGTTTTATAGAAGGGTAATAGCATTTTTGGATGGTAGAGAATTAACTGGGTTGTGTTTTCTAAAATGATATTTTGAATGTGTATGATATCCTATTTTTGTTTCAAGTTTCCCAAATGAAAATTATCATTACCAAATGAAAATTATCACTTTACCATAAATAATAAAAAAATGTTTATCTCATTGTTCAACATGCATAAAAATAAAAAATACAGTATTATTGATCTAACTAATCCTTTATCCATCCTTTTGTAAATGACTTTATTCGATGAATGTGCTTATCTTTAATTGTAATTATATTATTTCTGACTTGAAAGTGAGGGGGTTATTAATTTCTAGTGTGGACTAGAGTTAACAAACTAATTATTCAGTAAAATAGAGGAATAATTGAGATGTTAGTGACTAACAGATTTCAGACTTACCTACTTAATGCCTTTAATATATATTCTCTTCACTGTAGGAGTTCTGATACAAAGGATGAGAGTCATAAAAGAATAAGTTGGTTGAAAAAGGATGCTGACCAAATGAGTGGGGATAGTAGTGAAGAATATGCACACATTGATCCAGGGTTAAGACATTTCCTTTCTGTGCAAGAAAGGCATAAAATTGATAAGAAAATGCGAAGACTCTCAGTAGTTGTGGATTGCAGTGTTAAATTAAATGAATCATAGCCTGGTTATGCTATTATGGTTACATAATCATTATGAAAATGAATTATTTAATGGTATGGAATCCATTTTATAATGAATATTTCATTTATTGTACAATTGCTATGTTAATTGATCATGTTTATTGTTTAAATTAAAATATTTTAATGTAAGAGATTGTTTGACAAGATGAAATCTTTATCCATTGAAATTGAAATTTTATCTGTAGATATTTTGTAAAATACAAATTTTGATAAATATTTGTTCTGAAAATAATTGTCATTGTTAACATTGCTGTTACTGAAAAATAAACCCCCATTGGAGTATATATTGTCCCAAATTGATTTTCACTTCACATGGCTCATTTTGTAAAAGGGATACTTAAACTGTCCATGCTAATGTATAAGAAAAAAAGGAATTGAAATTTTTTTCCACCAACTGTTACTATTGTGATTGTCTAATTGAACATTGTGCTCTCATGTTAAATTTGGAATTAAGTGGCCAGATTTCCCTAAAAATCTCTGACATAACAAGTTGGAACATTTTTATCTTAGTTTCATAAAAAAGAAGTTTCCACATTTTAGAGAGCTTTTTCCTTAGATGTGGAGTTGATTTGATCTCACATATTTTTCCATAAATTTACATATTCTGTAATTAAAAACTGAAATAAATTTGAGTTATTCTCAAAATTAAGTGTTTTAACTATGGCCATATTCTGTTCTGATTTTTGTTTAGGGTGGCAGAAAATAAGGTTTCCTGAAAAAGATTTTCTAGCATAAAAAAATCCTTTCATGGTATAAAAAACATATGTGTTTTTCACTGCTCACCACTTAAAAATTGCATTACAAGCCATGATTATAGAGTATTATTCATATGTATGGGCAGCATAATCTATATCTTTGCTAATACTTTTGAGGATTTACCATTTCATACTATACAGAGTACATCCTCGAATTACTTGAGGATAAGGAAGATGAAAAAATTACCATTTATTTATTGAATCCACTCAAAATTTCTGCATTTAAAAAGACAAAAATAAATTTTCTGGTTAACTGAAATAACTGGCAGTACCTATCTTTTGATATTGTTTTATATTTACTCTTCAAGGAGGAAATTTGTATATCGATGAATTCAATTATAGATGCAATACTTATTTTATACAAAATTTTACAGTGAAGCAATGAATATCGGTATCAATATGCTGATGTTCTGACTGGCCTTTACTCTAGAAGGTCCTGGAGCTTGAATTATTCATATGCATAAACACATTTTTGACTTATCATAGTAAATTTTCTTTAAAAACCAATACCTGTTTCTCCCGAAAAAGTTTTGATAGGATTCAACCTGACATGAATATTTTGGCAACTATTTCTGAATAATTAACACTCTAAATGAATTGTGTTCTGTAACATTCAATAACAGTTATCCCTCCTTGTATTGGCACACTCACATATGGAACCCATTTCCTGATTATGCATGAAATCATTTTTCCAAAATGGTATGTAATGATTGATGACATCAGGGTATAGGTCGTTATTACTTTGGCTGTCACTTTCATACATGTCTCATAAGTGCTCTTCTGTTTTGGAAACTTCTAATATTCCTTCTTTTGAGAGCCTCTTCAACCGCATCCATCCATGACTTCTCAACCCTTTTGCCCCTCTCTCATTTACACGTTTGGTGAGCAAGTGATATAGGTACCTAAACTCATTTATTTTCCAGTAATGCTACCATTTCCTGTACAGTAATTCACTTGGTCAACTTGTGACATTCAGATAAAATATTTACCAAGCAGCATGTTTTCTTTAGCATGTCATCACTTGTCATATGCACCTGCCAACATAAATGTGTTACTAAGGCCCCCCACAAAGTGTGTGGGGTAGTGATTGCATTGCTGGCCTTGGTTCATGTAGGAGTGGTGTTGCTCAAAGAAACGTATGCACCTAGACAATTAATTAGTGTAATTCGGGTTACATATCCATTCCATAGTTCCTAAGTGGGAACTATCAGATGTAGCATCTCTGTCTTGAGATTAGAGCAGTGAAAACATTCACATGCAGCATACAATTATTTTATTTCAAATATGAATGTAAATACAATATCTGAAATAAGAAACAATTTTTTATTATATGTACCATTATACATCCAAAATTGACTCCTCAAATGGCATTTTATGGAATGCCTACTTTCCATGCATCTCTATACATAACAAAATAGCATTCACAGTGGACACTTTTAAAGACAAATCAGACTTCTATGAGCTCATGTTTCCCTTAACGTTCAACGGTATTGTGGTGAATGTTGCTTGATCAATGATCGTGACACATCAGCATGTCCTAATGGAGTAAACAAAAGTTTTTGTTACTGGCTGAACACAAAATTAACAAGACAAATACTTCAAGAAATAGGGCTTACTCACCAAGTTGTAATTCTATATAAAGAGCAAGCATTATTACATGAATAGGTACATCACAGCCAGGTCCTTTGGATTTCCAAACCTAAGAGAAAGAAAATATTAGATGCCATGTTATAAATAAAAGGTTAAACATAGAGTCTTTAGGAATGGAATGTATAGATAGAAATCAATTTTATGTCTGACTTAATGGAACACAGTACCCTTTTAGTAATTCATTTAAAGAATTAAGAAAAGGAAGGAAGAAGTATAGATAGCAGAGGAGGAATTCAATGAAGAATAAAAATAAATCCAGCATAAAAAAAAATTAGTAACAGAGTTAATGTGGAAGGCATATGACTGCTATTAGATTATTGTCATCCTTTGTAATAGGTTCATAATGAGAGCAAGAAAAAATTTAAGGAGAGAAGAGAGTGGAGAAGTACACAGAATTGACATTAGCCTGTTACTAACTAAATTCAACATAAGGATTCACAGTATAGGCTACCATCTGATGGGTGTTACACTATATTTGAAAGACTCCTGATTTGTGGTGTGCATACCCCTAACATGGATTTCCTACATATTAAAGTTTCCACAATTCCACATGAAGACTTTCATTCTAACATCACAAGGTGAGGGAAGTACTTAAAAGCCTACCTTTTGGAGAATGAAACAGCTGCAATAACTTACAAAATATTCTTATGCACGTGGAGATTCCAGCACTGGGATCTCGCTAAAGACTTTTCTCACGACATCCTGGCCAGCATGTTAGTTGCTCTAAAGAGTGCTTTTCAGGGAATTTCATTTTTCAATTTCTATGACTTTGATACAAATTTCTATGACTCTGATACAAATTTCTATGACTCTGATACAAATTTCTATGGCCAAATTGGACTTAAGAATTACAAATAACAGATGGAAACTCAGGGGTATGTACCCTGCAGGCAAGTATTTAAATGAGGGGAACTGATTTCAGGAGAATTTGGACCAAGAAAAACAGAATTTAAAACAACCATCACACTTGACTTTTCACAAATGTAACCACCTCCCCATTCTTCCATTACCAACTTTCACAAACTCTGACAATAATTTGCATGCATAAAAAACACAGGCATTCTAGTCATCTTTATGCCCATCAGATTAGCAAAAAATGTACAATCACAAAATGCTGTGGCAAAATTACACAAAAGAGGAACAAAATAAATGGAATTAGTATCAATCATGGGTCAACTGAATCACACCAAGGAACAAAATCGCACTACAAAAAATGCTTCAGTTAATTATATAATGGGTCATTGAAAAGGGTAACAAAACTGCTTTTGAAAGAGCTGAGTGTTCATGACTCAATTTTTGTGCTACATTTGACTCACAACAAGAGAATCTGTTCCTAGATAGGATATTATGATGTGGAATCTCAGTGGTATGGGAAGAGAAGATGATGTGAAGCATTGGCATTATTTATTTTACTCACTCAAGAGTACCTTAAGATTTGCTTTCTGAGGTAGAATAGCGCTGCTGGATTAGAATCAAGGTGCCAATGGGAAATCCTGACATGAGCGTTTGACTTGTTGCCAGAAAAGAATGTATCTCTAAGAAGAGCAGTTCTGCTTGCTATTTGATCTCTTGCACAGTGACCTATTGCAATAATGGTATGAAAATTTAAACTCATGTTAAAAA
>LYUA01000122.1:1587302-1598963 GCA_002093875.1 Calopteryx splendens
CCTTCCATCACGCGACAAACGTCCGACGCCAACGGAACTCTCCTCTCTTCCTCCACCTCCGCCGCCGCATCTGCATACATATACATTTCAACGTGTGGACGAAGCTTGACAAGAGAGAGAGAGAGGGGGAGATGGGTGGGTGGTCGCGAGGGTGGGATACCACGTACGTTTGTTGGGTGTGTGCGTGCGTGCGTGTGCAGGTCCTCTGCGGGTCCTGCGCTCAAAAGCGGCCGGCATTTTGGGGAAGGGCGACGTGCTTCCAACGGATTTGTTTCCAAGGGATGTGAGTTTCGGGGCTCCCGTCTCCTCATCATCTCCCCATATCTCTCACGGTCTCAGTTTTTTCCAACTAGGCATTCTAGGCTCTCATCTCCTATACAGGCAACGACGACGAAAGAGAGACAGCTTGGAGCAATTATTCATTATTAACGCTGTGATGTAAGAAATGTGTGATTCGAAATGGGTGAATTGGCTAATCAATTTTTTTTAATTTGATTTGAGTAGGTGAAGAAAAATCTCAATGAAAAGAACTACAACTACAGGATAAAAAGCCATTGGTCACATTTGTGACTCGATAGCTTGTTCAAGGTGATACATAAATAGAAAATGATTAAACTGCGGTGAAAGACAATGAATAGAATAAGTAATCGGGGCAGCGAAAGGTGATAAAAAAAGCGACCAAATGCTGAGAGTTTCTTATTAGAGAATCGTGAAAGTGCTAATTCAAACTAACCCCCGGTAAGCCAACTCATGATGATAAATTATGCAGGTATGAAGATGATTTAAAGTAAAATGATGAATGTGATGACATGAATCGTAAATTCAAATAAATTTAGCAAAGGCCTACATAAATGCTCAAACTAATATTTATTAAGAACCGCGGATCCAAGTATCTATAAAGGTGGTAGTTCTGGCTAAACTTTGTTGAAACACTTACTGTAGTTGAACATCTTCCATTAGGCTTCTAATACTATGTATTACTGGGTATTTCATAGTAGACACACTGTATTGTTGAGGAAACAGATATCAGCAGAGAAAAAGAGTTCAAGACTATGAGTAAACTAGAAAACATAATGATCTTATGAATATAAGGTTGGTTGAAATTAATTGGAAGTCGAATAGTGGCCTAAATTTTTAAATTCCCAGCCGAACGAAAAAAAAGGAAATGAAGTTTCCTGTGATGACACTCAATTAGGGGCCACAGTGCCTCTTCAGTGCCCTGCTCTTCTCGAGGATTGAATCCAGAATTTCGTTTTGGAAGTCCAGAAAAGTAGCCCTCATGCAAAAGCCGATCCATTAATTGTTCCCACTGTATTACTCGCGTGACTAATCCGTCTAGGGCCCACTATGAATTTCTTATGTAGCTCTGCATAATCAAAGCTCATATCTTATCTTCAACCACCACATGATTATGGCAGTCCTGGTTTTATTCCCGCCCTCAAATTCCATTCTTATTTTTGTCCTTTTTCGCACTCCCTGACACCTTCTCTGAATACAACCATAGACGAAAAAACTATTGTTTTCGCAAGTCCCTTTGGGACCCCCAAAGGAAATTGCTGGAAGCTGCTGCTTACGCCCAGCCCAGCAAATGCTGATATTACGAAATATAAAATCCATGGTTTCTCTTGCTGCAGTGGACAAAATCATCTGAAATGTAATGAAATTTCTGATTATCATATAGGGTCTTCTTATCTATTATATAGGCTCATTTCTGTTTATCATATCATTGCATGAACATTAATAACTGACTGCTCATATCGTCTCTTGAAAATGCGAGTTAAGGAGCGTGTGATTCAAATCAAACAGTCGACAACTTTGGCATCCCACAAGATCAGGGAGCCTCCGGTGCGTTTTGTAAGCCATCCTAAGCGTTAAGTAAATCCCTCAAGAAATCTAGGAGGGACCATTTACCATCGTCCCCATTGTTAGGTACGCTTATGCGCTTCGTAAGACGGCAAATTCTCTATATTTTCTCATGTCGTTTGTTTATTTGCAAGGACTCTTCTTAATAGGAATCTTTCCGTTTATTTCTTTGGAATTCTTATGCTGGTGTCAAAGATATTTTTCTATTTTAACTCTTACCCTTCATCATGCCCTCGAAGCAGTTAACTTCTGGAATCGAACTTCCTTAATGATACTGGTGGAATTAAAATGGAGGTGCTCTAATGGAAGAGAGCTAAATGGAGAAAGATTTCGATATTTAATTGAATATTTGATTCCGGGATCTTTGGCTGAACTGGCAAGCATGCGTGCCGCCGGACTAACT
The DNA here is from genome assembly GCA_002093875.1 of Calopteryx splendens. Taxonomy (NCBI): domain Eukaryota; kingdom Metazoa; phylum Arthropoda; class Insecta; order Odonata; family Calopterygidae; genus Calopteryx; species Calopteryx splendens. The sequence goes on from LYUA01000122.1 coordinate 1,589,569, forward strand.
AATTCTGATTCGGTAATACACCTTATACATAACCCAATGCCTGTCCGACGCAAGGATTTTTAAGTAAATATTTTTGTCCATTAACAATATTAATTATATTCCATTCGTCTGCATTAAATTTTTATTGACGGATTAAGTGATCCACGAAACCTTCCATCTACTCTATTCATCGCAAACACAAATTTGGCAGTTAAAATCAAGCCTCTCCAAGAGATGGATCAGCCATATACCTTTCTCAACCCATGTGTGTAATATTGTAGGTAATCATTTTGACCCATGCAGACATAACGAAATGCATTTCTGTAATGAATATAATTATCCTCAAAGGCCTAGTTTACTGATCTGGGATTTAGAATAAAATAGATAATATTTATGGTATTTTGGCCTCCGAGAAGCTCGGCAGCTCAGGTGCCCTACAAAGCTGCGATAATTGTGAGTCTAAAAATAATTTTCCTGAGATGGCTATTTCATTGGATAAAAATGCGGCCTTACAGTGGTCGAGACTTATTTATTCTACGCCGAAACTTTACGAAAGCGTTTGTTGGGTGACCGCTGAGTAATGGACAAAGGCTGCCGGACGGGGCGATATTTGAATTGGTTAGGCAAGCATCTATCCAAACAAACAGCTCTCTTACGCTTGGAAAGCAAAAACATATTTTTATATATATGTACGAAATTAAACAACTCTACTCCTTATTTCGAAGGTGTAACTGACGGGGGAGTCATCTACTATATCTTCCTTGGAATGGCCTGCTTTTGACGGTGGATTTCGAAATTATTTTTGAAGTTTCAAATACGTACATGGTTTGCGTGGTCTTAAGCTACTAATTCTGGGACAATTCAAGAACATTTTTTAATTCTTTTAATACTTTTTTGACATAAGGTAAAAAATTGAACGAAAGATAATTTTGCAGAGCCTTTATGAATCTTCTTCACCTCACAACTACTAACTACATGTGGATGTTATATATTATTCTAGAAGTGCTCGTCCTTCTGATCCATGCTCGATTCTGTGCAAAGAATCGCTTTTATTTGGTCGTTTACGAATGATGTTTTAATTATCCTTTTTAGAGCACCCCAGGAAAACCATTGATATCATTGTAAATGTTTAGTTCGATTCCCAAGGACTAAGTTTTATTCATAAGATTAGCTTATTTTAAGCTTTTGGGGGTCCACAGTAGTTCTAATTCCATAAAAATAAAGTTTTTGGTTTATTATCACATAATATTCGTACAAAGCTACACTATAACTAAATAAGCCCAGCAAATGTCATTATTTTTCCATCGTCCATCTATGCTTTTGTTTGACTTGGTTCTAAATTTTACTTCAACTGTGGAATAACTTTCAAAATTTTGATATTTAGTGAACTCGTTCCAAAACTGGTAACTTAATCTTTTTGTTAAGCTATTTACAAAATCAACAATTTGAAATCGAATCACATGCATTTATAATGAGATTATTTTTAGAATAAACTCATTATAAATGAGAATATAAATAAATAACGAGATCATATTTTGAGAAATATGAGCGAAGTTTGTGCGGGTTCTGCCGGTATGCAGCTATAAATTAATTCGTAGAAACTATACCTATGCCTGAAAAAAGTGCTAGTTCTGTGTTACATTTCCTGAACAGTTCGTTTAGGAAAACTTTGCGGGGAACTTCGATACAGATAACCATGCGCCTACTTATCCAATCGGACCGATCAGTCATTTTGTCATTCAGGGATATAAAATGTGTGTCCCACTATACCAGATATCAAGTATGCTTCGCCTAAAAAGGAGATTATTCCAATGATCAGGGAATCATTAACTTAGTGACGAAGAAATACCTAGTAATTTTTTTTCATACTAGCCAATATTTTGTTTGTTGTTTTCTATTAATATTTTCAGTAATACCAAAATAAAAATATAATTCTTTTATTACTAAAATACCGAAAATTATGATCAGCTAAAGAAATCATGTTAATCGAAGAATATATTAACATTTCATGTTACTTTCAGCGTACTATAGTATCCTTCATACTTCTTACTGTTTGTAAGCTCTATTATTTTAATCCCAGATCGTATGAAAGGTTAAAAATGTATAATTGCTCTTTAATTTATAATTTCTCTTAATAATAAAACTTGCAAATTTTGAAAGAATATTACTCCCATGCTGTATGAGTGATTTTTAAATACTAATTGCACATGTATAGTAAAGTAAATATTAGCTCACTTATACTTCTATGATGCATAAAATTAAAAGAAACCATAAGCTTGACACATGCGTAAAGATACGGAGATTTGAAGTTATCCTTCATCGTCTTTCTTTGAAGGTCAAAAACGGGCCCTCATGCATTAGATTTATTTTATCTCACGGAGCGTAATGTGTTCCACCGTACGCCCCTGAACTGCTGGACATTTGGAATCCTTCCCGTCATCCTCAGTTCCGTGAACGCAAGGGTTATGCCTCCGGCACCTCTGGTCCCTTTTCAGAGAGAAAATTGGTATAATTACTCCCATCCGAATTACCCTGCTGGCTTTTGTCCCACTTCAAGGCGCGATCGCAAACAGCATGGCACAGCAGATTATTCCTCCTCCCGCAGCAGGTCGTGTCATCTCTGTGGCCCAGAGCTCCGGCACTTGCTTGTTTTTGTTGTTTGCCACGAGAACAATGCTGGCGTTTTAAGAGTGGGCTGCTATTTTTATCGAACCAAGTACCAAAACATCCTTCGGGAAAATACTGAATCTGCCTTACGCATCTCTTCAAGATTTTCGTGGGAGAATTCGTACTTTATACCCATTTTTGGAATGCAAGAGTTTACAAAAAAATTTCAAACAAATGTTTATGCAATGAATGAGGGGTGTGATTCGTGTCGGTATTGATGTATCGATGCTAAGTAGACCTCGAAAATTTACTTTTCTTCGTTGAATCGTGTACTATTAAATTAAAAGAGTATGGAAACCGTTCAATCTCACAAGAAACAATCAGGGAAGCTGGAAGGTCAATTAAATCATAAAATATTTAGAGGCAACCGTACTTTGCTCAAAACCAGCATATTTTCCCTCAGATAAATAATCATATCTTGGGAAATGTTTCTGTAAATGTAAGTATTTGTTCAAATTCGCCGGAGAAATTGGCCCAGAAAAATCATTAAAAAATACATATTCTCTAGGATGTTTTTCGTTTACACCTTCGTTCACCATCACAGATTTTTGTGTGTCTTCAAAAGGTAACCAATTGGTATAACAAGTATGTACTTAACTGATAATATAAAAAAATGGACTTTTGATAAATGACTGATGCGGTACATTAGAGATCACAAAGAGTTTAAAGTATCGATTTAGGTATTAAGATCCACACGGTATCAATCGTTCCTGAAAAATTTAGGAAGCATTGAAATTTAAAAAAGCTAAACTTCATAATAAAAAATTGATTTTTTTAGGATGCTAATTTCTAGTTTTCTCTTGAGATTTTTGACGCCTTCCCAGACGACGCCTGCGAATCACGACGCAGGAATTCTTGAACTGCTACCCTCTAATGCTGATCGGACATTGGGAAATATTAGTTCAAATCTCGGTACAAATGATTTTTTGATTGAGGATCTCCATTCATTTTTGCTTTAATGTTCATCAGATCACGTGGCTGTAAACATTTTGCTTCTTTTGGAGCATCGCATTACAGTATCGTTGGAAACAACTTATATAAAAATTAAGTAATGAATCAATGTCATCCACGGAACTGTTGAACGAAGCAGAATTATTGTAATTGTTCGTACACTCCTAAGGATTCAAATGCATATGATTTTCTTTCTAGAGACAGAAATCTAAGAGTTTAACCGTGCACGGTAAACGAGCACGGAGCACGGTAAAATAAACTAATCGAACATTATTGATTTTCCGATCTCATCATTTTTTACGTATTCTGTTCCGTTCCGATTCTATTTGCCTAGATAAGCAACATATTTGCCTAAATTATGTCAATAAAATGGATATAACGGGAAGAAGACGTTTGAAAGAACCGTAAGGGGAGCCGTTAGAATTCGGTAGCATGGAAGAAACTTCGACTTCTCATATTTGAGTCCATTCGGAAACGTGGAGACCTGTGTACTTGAGAAATCCAGTCGGCGAGAGTTCTTGAATCACTTAACTATGCAAAAATAAAAAAATAGTAATTTCTGGCTTTCCAACCGGTTGTAGATACGTGAATCCTAAAAAGATCTAAACCCCATTAATGCAAGGGTAACAACAACTTTACCAAAAGCACGGAATGGAGAGAAACTACCATTCCACAGCTCTTCACTGGCTCTCACCGCATAACTTCCGTCAGAGCTCTGGAAAGCTACATGGGGGAATTTTTAAGTGGTGGAATCATCAAGCCCGAAAACTCTTAGCAGAGCAAACAGAAGAAGAGACAATAAATCAAACAATCGTCCTCGCCACCACCTGCTTCCCCTCGGATTTCACCGTGGAGGAAATGAATACGTTCTTGATTATTTTTTTTATTTTCCACCACTCCTCATGTTTTTAACATTCTTACTTCAGCGAAGTCCATTTATGTCGAGGGGGAGGGGGGAAAGAAAGAGAGAGAGAGGCGGAAAAAATGAAAAAAAAATATCAGACCAAACGAAATATGTTGAACTAACTGAGGAGAGATAAATTGATGGAATACTTTTTTCCGTCCAACTGCCGAAATTGTTGAACAAACAAAAATGAAAAAAAAAGTATGCGTCGACGAAAGATGAGGCCCCCGAGATGTGTCACCATGTCCTTTTTTTCTCTTGTTTGCGCGGCCATATTCTTCCTCCCATACCTAATATTCCCGACCCCCACCCACCCACCTACCCACCCGCCCTTCCCCTCATCTCCCTGCAGCACGCACCGCTGTCCATCGCCAGTGCCAGCCGCCTCTTCACCTTTAGAAAAAAAAACTATACGACCCACTCTATTTTTTCATCTCAGCGGGGATGGAGCATCGCCGAAAAAAATATTAAGAAACGTAAAAGTCTCTCATTCCGTGCTCTGTGTGCACAGGCTCGAGCGGGGTTCTGGCCCTCGGCACAGTAAAATCTCTTGCTATTCGGGAAGCGCACATAAATTCGAGTTTCCCTTCGTCTCTTCTAGCTATACCTCGAAAACCAAATCACGCACACTCAAAAGGAAGTGTTTCAAAGGCTTTGTGGACTTCCCAAAATCTTGGCTAAGGCGATGGTAACAATTGACTGGAAAGTTTCTCTTGCTGCTAAAAATGTAGTCGTTTTTCTCACATTCTTTCCTTTAGGCTTATTACAATTACATTTCATATTATTTCTCCTTATCATATTTAACCATTGAATATTTAGTGGTTTAATTTAACAAATATTTTTAAGTACTACTTGCAATGATGAAGTGGCAATAAAAAAACAAGTAATTAATTCCCGTGTAACATTATATTCTTATTATAATAAGTCCTCATATGAACTTTATATTTGTTTTGTGGTAGGTATTTGATTCATGAATATTTTCACATTTTCTGTAATGGATTTGATAATTCTTCAGATACAGCTTTCCAATCTACCTGTGTGTGGATCCTGTTGACAAACGAATTGTTCTCATCTTTGTTTTTGTTCTTATTTTGTGGTCATGATTATGTTCTTTCCTCACATGCTAGTTTTTCTTATCACTTAAGGTGATTTTCTTATACTTAGCTTCCTGATTACAGCCTAACATATTTTCCCTCTTCCTTCATTTCGATTCCGACCAAAGTATTCGACATTTCTGTGATAACATTTTCGTTTTTCAGTCTTACATATGAGTCTTCAGAATGAAATATGTCTGGGAGTTAGATTTTCGGGCGATAAGGCTTTAAGTTAACCAGTCTGCGAAGGGATTACAACCACTATAAGAAGTGTACGTGGAGTACGGTATAGAGATAAATTATGAACGTACAAATGTAAAGACATCCTCAATTAGCTTGGTGATTGATTTGAACATCACACTTTGGATGGAATTAGAATAAACATGACAAATGGGGTGAAGATTTTGTTCATTAATTAGGATAAAATGGTTATGGAAAAAATATAGTTAGAAGCGTTGGTTACGTTACAAAGGAAAAATGTATAGAAAGTAGCTAAATATTCAGCGGCACTTTGTAAGGGAATGTGGATGATCACTTAAAATTTTTATGTGGGATGCAGAAATCCATGGTGCATTTACCTGAGTTTTATCTAATGACGATGTTCCAGTGTTGGAATATTTTGAGAAGCGGTTTTGGAGATGAATGGATAAAGTAATATGTATAGAGAATAAAACTAACAAAATGTTACATAGCGTGGGAAAAGAGAGAAAGATATCGAAGGAAACTCGAAAATTATTAAAACAGTTTATGACGGTGATATTGAGTGGTTAATGAAGGATCTATATATGAGATAATATAAAGTGCAAGTAAGAGAAATAAGATCATTCCGAAAGAAGCCATTTTGGATGGCAGGAAGAGGGTAGAAAACATTAATAATTACTAGTTTAAAAAATATTTTAAGACACAGGATATTTATTTCTATTGTTTTCAGAACCTTTTTAATAGTGATGAAGCATAAAGTATAAAGCCCGCAACATTTCAGCCCTGCAATTAATATGCTCCACGACTTTGCGTCTCCGTAACTTTTCGATCCCGCGACTTTTCGACCCCAGATATTTTAGTCCCTTTGACATTGCTGACGAGTGAATCACACTCAATATATAGATAGACATTAGGTACGAGCATTTAATTATGCAATTAAATGGGATAATTCTAATCACAGTACAAATAAAATGGCGACTTCAAATAAACATTTTAGCAGGGGATATACCTAATGGATGAAAAAGATAAGATTCGCTTATTAGATCATTCACTTCCTAATATTTATTTTGAAAGGTCACCACTTCATTTATACTGCGATTACACATATGCCATTATCTTGCATATTGGCATTCCTAAACCTAATATAGATCGATGTATCACGGAGTGATATGCGCCCGGGAGTGAGATTTACCTTCTAATGCTGAAATGTCTGGAGCCGAAAGGATACGGGGACGATAATTCGTGGGGTTGCATTGTCCGAAACGTACGAAATGTCGTAGGGCTGTAATGGCCGGGCGGATTCATCGGAGTTGAAGTGAATTGGGCTCTATTCTCGTCGAACCGATTTAAGGAGCTGTGAAAAACCTACCTCTAAACTATTGGTGGTTATGAAAGAAAAGTAATTTAATTTATTAAACAATCTTCCCTAGGGGAATCAATGTTTCAGGTACTTCATGTAATAATTTTTCCATTGCGTTTGGAAGCGCAGCCCTGACATTTGCAGTTCTGTTTGTGAAGAAATTACTGTTGCAGAAAACTGAAACCATTTCATTCTCTCCTTTTAGAAAAAAATAACAAGAATTATTGCCTGGGACTCTGTCTCTCCGTCTGTCAGTATAGGTTCTCCGAGTTCAATGCGATATTCGTTCAAGAGAATTTTAGTGAACATCATGTAATTTCTGTTTTAGCGAGTGTTTCGGTGAAATATTTAACAGAAGTTTTTGTCTTTCTCACAGTACCCTTGCCAGTACTGTTGCCTTCAGCGAGCAATAAATTTGAAATAAATATAAGCTATGTTTTAATACAATAAAAACATTTACAATTCAATGTTAATGGTAACTTCAAAAACATTTTCTGATGAGATCGAAAATATTTGTTGAGCTATGCTCACTTCTAAAGAGGATGCATTATGTAATAGCGTATTTCTCTAATGCTATTCCACCATTTCACGAAGAAAACAGGGCTTCAACATCAAGCAAATGTAATCATAACCTGAATGACCAAGAAATTTTAAAATCCCAATGAATGAGAATAACATCTCAGAGACCTTGTTACATACCATTCTCCGGGGACGGGAGTATTCGAATTGGACCACCCGAAACGATTATTGCCCACCAGAGGGAGGCGTCTTGAGGAAATATGAGAAGATGGGATACCACTCGTCCTCATTTGAGTGGCCCACTCAAATGGAACACACACAGAGAGTGAGTGAGTACCGCGGTCCCTTAGAATGTCGCGCATTAGAACGCCTGTGATGCAGGCTCACATTTTAGGGACGGTCAAAACACACGGAATCGAAGGCGTGAGGAGAAATAGTCCAAAGGGTTTTTTTTTTATTATTCTTCCTTCCCTCGTCTCCATAGGAAACTCCCCCTATTACATTTTTCCTCCCTGGGTCCACTCGAAGGTCCTCCCGAAAATCCTCCGACCCACCCCATCCGAGCCGCCAGCCTGGGTGTTGACCCTAGCGGTCAAGTACCGTCTGCTAATGGCCTGGCAAACTTAAAACTTCTTATACAACGAGGTGGTTCCCTTCCGACACACTGTGTATGCCACCGGTCTCTAAGGTCCTACTCATCCTCCTATTTTCTTTTCTCTTTGGGACACACTCCTGATTTCAAGCGGACGTGAAATGGAGGCCATGAAGTCATTGGTCATCCCGTACTCTGGAGGCCGTCACAGCCAGTTAGGTGAAGTGCGAGGTTTCTTGAGGCATGCGTTGTAACAAAATATTTCTTTTACCTCAGTGGTAAGGAACCAGTGATGTATTTCGAATCTTCTATTGAACAAGTAGCCGATTTCTAAAATTAACAGCAATGAATTACAGTACCTGAAAAATGAAATTAAGTTTTTGTACATTCACGTTATTGTATACTTTACTAAACAATTAGTGGTCAAAAATACTACCTGTACATTTTCAATGATTCTAATTTCTGAATGAAAATATAATCAACTTTCGTATTTTTTGCTAGGATTATTTAAAATATTTCTCTTCGAAAAAGACATTAATCACAAAACTAGAATAACAATTAGATGGATTTTATTATAATAAAACGTATATGCTTATCTTTACTATTCATATTAAACGTAAAACGTGTAAAACATGATGGTGGTGTAAACGATAACCTAAAGATTTATCATAGTTCATGACTAAGTTTATGTGATTAATAATCGCAGCAAATTCAAATTTTTCGAACATCCCGATGATAGATATAAGATGTAGTTTCAACTAGTATCCAATGAGGTGCAAAAACAATTACGGCCAAGGAGACTTAAGCTGCGGCTAAGCATCGGAGGTTGGTTTAAGAGTGGAGCTGTGTCGTCTTCCCAGATACTTCCGAGAGAGTGTGTGTTCGAAAGGAGGGAGAATTGAGCATGTAAGAAGGGTGGGTAAAAGTAAACATGGCCGAGAGAAGGGGGCGATGAGAAAGGGCAAGCATGCTTGAAAGAGGCAAGCACGAAGGACTAAGGGCGTAATCTAGGCGGCACATTGCATGGCCATAGCTTCAAGTGTTTGCGCCCGAAATGGATTCACTTGTTTTTTCGGCGGACAACCTTTCGAGGACAAATGCACTCTGGCGTCCAGGGTGGAAGAATTT
>LYUA01000122.1:1615653-1626768 GCA_002093875.1 Calopteryx splendens
CCCCCCCCCCCCCACATACTGCCCCTCTTAAAGATCCAAAGGCGTCCATTTTGCTGTAGCGCGGTGGAGGATCACTATGCTTTCCTCCATCCACCCATTGTTCTCGTGGTGAGTATGGGGGTGAGTGGTGGCAGCGGGCAGGGAGCCTCGAACACAATCGCGATACCTGAGGAGAGGTGAAGTGGGGGAGGGGGGGGGCGAGAAGAGATTGAAGGCGAGTGGGATAAGGAAAGAGAGAGAGAGAGAATGAAAGAGCACACGCTCGATGGGTTCTCGTCATGGACCGCAAAAGGCCTTTCACAAGCGCGCGCGCACACGCACACACACACACGCACAATGTTTAACACTTTATGTGGCCGTGCGTGTGCGTGTGCATTATATGCGCTGCCTTGATTACGACCATTTGGACATTGTTCGCGGGCTACTCTTTAGCGGCAGTAAGTATCCTCGGGGTAGGTGCCTGCCCATAATGAGCACCTGAAGGTGAAAGCGGAGTGTTGCTGATGAATGGAAGATTTGGAGGTTGGAGGTGGAGGAACGGAGTTTGGGGTGGAGGAGTGGAGTGGCGTGTCGAGCGTTCGAGGATGCAGGAGAGAATGGAAAGAGAGGGTTGAGGGAAGCCGGAGGGATCATTATAACAGAGCCGCCATTGTGGTCCAAAGGAGAACTAAATGATGACCATGATGCCGCGAAATCACTCGGAAAAAAATGCGAAATGTATTCCCCCCCTCCCTCTTCCGCGCGTCGGCGAAGCATGCAGGCGGGCCCTGTCTGTGCCCTCCTCGACTCGCCTCCTTTGGATCGGAGCCGTTTTGGCGCACCGCGCGTCGGCTCTCTCAAGGAGCGAGGCGGCGGCGGCGGCAGCGTAGAGAAAGAGATGAGGTTTCGTAATCTAATGAAAAGGGTCTTTTCATCGCACCATTCGAGACGTGGACGGTCTCGCATTTTTCTTCTCCGGCGTGGGCGGACGGTAGAGATGCGTCGCCGAAGTCCGTGGTTGCGGGGGTTGTGAAGTTTCATCGGCCCAGTTAATGCAATATCCACTCGAAATTCCGGAAAGTATTCCTTTACTTTTTTTTATTTCAGCTCTCTCTCGAAGAGGAGTTAAGTGTTCGAAAGGCTCCGTCCGCATCGCGGGCACGTACCTATCTTTTTCGTTTCGCGATGAAAAGGTAACCGCTTCAACATGGCCAGTAGGCTCCTCTGCATTGTCATGGAATATGAAGATCGTCGAACGTTAGAATTTCAAAAGAACCCAGTGAAATGAACAGTTCATATATCGTCCGAATGGGCGATTGGTCGCCGGTTCGAATGGATGTTTTGAACATACCGTAAATTCACGATTGTGCGGTGAAAAAACGTCTTCCGTCGTTTAGAAAAAAAAGCAATTGTCCCAATATGCGAACTGAGAGAATTTGAAACTCGTCATACTGTAAATATAAAATGCTGAGTAAATAGAAGAAACATGGAATTAACTACCGTTAATCGTTGGATAAAATTGTTTACCTGCTAGATGCTTGACGTTTAGTATTTCATTATCATTGGACTCCGATCCGTTGGTCGGTAACTTCAGCCTTCTTTACCTCCACATTTTTTAATGTATTTATTATTTGATAACTAATAGGAGAAAGATAGATTGAAGAGAAAGATTCCTTGGTCTCATTTTTACTTGCCTTCTACATTTTTGCTGTATTCTTCCTCTTTGATACTTTTATTTCACATGGTTATTAATTTTGGTACACTTTCTTTGGTATATTTTTATACAATTTTCTCCTTCACATTTACAGTTATCGTCAGCCCTAAATTTAGTTCATCACATCCTCACCCATTAATAATATGTAATTACTACTCTCTGTTAATGACCATTTCAATTGGAAATGCCTTCGATTTAAACCGTAAAGTCGTGAGAAGTAATTCGTTTAGAAATTTCCCTTGATTAAGTCGTTCCCACGGGACCTTCGCTTGATTTACCACCCTCCGTTCTTCGCTGTCATTGTACTCCCCTGTAGACGAAGACAATGTGGTCGTGCATGGGTCGATGCACTCGAACAAGTTGACAAGATATCCTCCGTGAAAAGAAAAATGCGAGACAATGACAACTTTACATTCCGTGCGGACGGCCATTGAATGGGATTGAGGGAAGGGAGAAATAAATGGTTTAGAAGAATTCAGTGTAAAAACAGTTCCGAGCAAACATTTCGTCACCCCACCGAACAGAGTCGAAATGGGTGGAAGGCAAATGGTGACTCGTCTGTTTAGTGCCGAAAATAATGGCACATTTTCCGCCTCGTATGGGAACAAAAATAATTCTATCTCGAAAGTCTTCGACGTGGTGAGATGGCTCGGTGAAGTTAGTTGCGATGAGTGGGGAAGACTAACTTCCAGGCGACTACGCGCGAGAGTGGAACAATTGGACCGCCCGCCGTCTCAACCGGCCCAAGAACAATGGAAGTCGAATGCGAGCGGAGACTGGAGTGAGAAGCATACAGAATCGAAAGGGCTGCGCTAAAATACAAAAAAAAGAAAAGTTAGAAGTGTTTCCCGCGAGTGGGTTTTTTCCCTCCGAACGAACCTTTTGGCGATCGTCGGAGGAGAAAAAGGGATTGGATTTGCAAGATTTGCGCGGGGGACAATGGAAACAAGAGGCGGGACAAGTGGGTCGCGCGTGGCGGGGGGTGGACGCTTGAAAGACAACTCGCCGTTTACATATTTGCCGCACTCCACCCGAAATATTCCTCGTCAAGGTCTGGAACTCTGCTGAAAATTTGTTCGACTTGCAGTTTTGTAGGTACCCCGTGTTCTTCGAGCGAGAACAAAAACGTGCACTCCAAGGCGTTGCACTTTATTGCTATGACATGCCTTTCTTATTTTTTCCATTACGCAATATCGAAAAACATTCTGGTGAGCATGCCTCTTTCGGTTTTTCACCTTACTCCATGATTCAGTACCAATTAATGGATGGACTCTTTACATCTGGATATTGATGAATGAGGAACTCTTCCTTCATCAATGGTACAACCCTTAAAAAAATATTTTTTGTGCAAAGGCTTTAGGGATCGGGTAGACGCACAAATGTACTCCAACTAAGAATATGCTTGCTATTAATCATTACCGATTGAGGAATTACATGCTATTCTTCGCAAGAGGGGTTAAATAATTTGCACTCCTGATTTACCTTCTTACCTCATCTTCCAACTTGGGAGTGGGTTTCATGGGGCGAAATTAAGCAAGAGTTAGGACAAACCTATCAAAAACCTTGATGTTCGGAGAAATCTAACACTCCGAGAATCTATGAAAGCTTATCAAAGCTGAGAAAAATGATTTCGCAGATGTACTTTCCCATTTCATATCGTCAAAACAGAATAGCAAGATCGCAACATTCAAGTTAACCGGAGGACGGCGTAAATGGCCTTTTCTCAGGATTCAGACCCTTTGCACTCTTCTGGCAACAAAAAAAGCGGATCTGGGAAGGAAAGGGAGAATTTAAACACTGACGAGCGCATGCGACGTCCTTCTTCCGCCCGACATGGCAAACTATAATCGTTTTCCGCCCCTGAGCCCAAGCAGCCGCGTGTGTTCTTGCACTGTTTGTAGGATGGGTCGGGGGGAGGGGGTGGAAAGGACACTCGTGCAGTCGGCGACCCAGCGGGAGGGGCGTAGAGGACCGTTTACCCATACGACTATCGAATATCCCCCCTATCCCCTCGACGAAATGACGAAATAAGGGCACAAACCAGGAAAAAAAGAAGTCTGAGAATGAAGTCTTCTACAGACTTTTCATTGGTGAATACGACTTGAGGGAGAATTTTGGGGGGAGGCGACACTGCGACTGGAGATTGGGAGGGGCGACTGTGGAAGAAAAGCTAGTGGAGTGGGATCAGGTCGCCAACACTGCGGTGTAGAACTGAAACGAACACTTCCGCAACCACTGGAAAGCTGAAACGGTTTAAAAATAACCTCAAATGGGGAAAGAAATTACATTCCATGCTGTGAAAGTCCGCTATTACTATGTCGGTGCATACTTTCGAGTCGGAATATGTATTGACAAGAGATCAAGTCATTATTCTCACCTTCGCAGCAAAGAGTACATTTTCACGAAGCTGCCGAAATAACCCCGAATTCAATGTGCCGTGCAGTTACGACGCATTCAATAATATGGACAAGTAGGTACATAATACTTCCTATTCAGAAAGACAATGATGAATCTATGACAAAAGAGTCCTCCGCAACCTGAATTAAAACCAGGCGGGTGTAATTCAAACCTGACTCAGCAGCGAAGGAGGAGAGGTAAAGAAAGGAAAAAGGCAGGTATGTGAAATATTTAGATTCTGCTTCGAGAAAGCGGCAAATTAATCAAAACAAATGCTGCAGTATCAAGTGCCTTTACAGAATAAACATCACAATGCAGTGCATCAAAGATGGAGTATATCGAAGATGCAGCTTAGCAAAGATGGAGTTTACCAAAGATCGTTTTATCCCTCTGCCCGCAGAGGAGTAAGGTCTGAAGAGGATGTAAAGGAAACATTTTATATCCTCTTCTAGCTTGTAGAAGAGGATAGAAAAGTATCAGGAGATACGATAACAAATTCAAGATAGTATTTGGAGATATAAGACCAAGCTCAATTACCTCAACTATGATATTGGACAACCGGCAGCTAGAACAATGGGAAAAATTATAGTGGTTTGGGAAGTAGGATCAGAATTGATGGAAGAAGCAACAAAATTGCAGAAAATGATAGCATACCTCAGGAAAAGAAGCATTCCACCATAAGAAAATATACTAACATTCGGCATCGCCATTCTGTAGTAAGAAAACATTTCGTTCGAACATAGGTATATCGGTGTCCCTATGGTAGTGAGGCCAGGAGAAACGGTTAAATGCAACGGAAGCATGGTAATATACGATAAATATCAAGAGTGAAGGAGGACTTCAAAGAAAGGAAGAAAGAAGTCTGTTGTCATCATTGAGAAGAAGAAATAGTTATTATATACATAGGTTTGGACACCGTGAAAGATGGCTCGATGAAAACGATTCTTGCTTTCTGTATATTGGATGAGTGAAATCTGACATGGTAATTTAATTTAGAGTGAGTGAGGGATCAGTGTGTGCGGCATATAAATCTTGCTCTTTTATTCCACTTTGAAGTACTGCTGCTCATTAAGGAATGATCATGTTTTTTAACAACATACCTTGACTCATCCTCCAAACGTTTTGTGCTCCTTCTCTAAGCATTCTCCATTGAATTCAATGCGCTTGTCCCCCCCTTTTTCCAGTCTTCCAAGGAAAATGGAAGCCATTTTTTGATAGGCCCTTCACAATCGCCTCAGAAGTCTTCACCACTGCTTCTGATGATTAAAAAATCTTTCCAGGAAGGTGGGGGAACAGCATAAAACCATATGAGGCTAGTGGGAGGATGAGGAACAAACTTCACATTGACTTTAGCGAGATATTTACAATAACATCTTCAATGTTCGGTTGCGTATTATAATCTGTTTCTTTGAAATGTGGCCTTTTACGATTGAAATGGCCTTGGAGAATATTCAATACATCCCTATAGTATGCTCCATATATAGTTGTGTGTGCTAATATGACACGCCGAATATCGAAAAATTATATTACCATAACTTTCCCTGCAGAAGCCACCACTTTTACTGTTTTTTGTGTTGGTGATACCTAAGGTTTCCACAAAGCTTTTTTCTTTGCTCTCATGATGAAAGTGATCTAGTCAAATTTGGTCTGCCGTGATAATCTGCGAAAAAAACTACTCATCTTCCTGTAACATCAACCTCAAAGTCTTATATGCAATTTTCTGTTACCGGCGTGTGGGTGGTCACCCAATGAATTTTCAATATTTATGATGGTGCTTTTAAATTTATTTAAAGACCTATCGGATAATGTTAGCAGCGTTACTACCATAAGAGCAGTGACTCAAACTCCGGACCCACCTTACTTTGAAATTGATCTTCTCCCCCTTTCAAACCGTCTTCTAGTTGTGTTGAAGGGAAGAACAGACTCTCCATAATCCTCTTGTTGCATTAAGTGGGCCTCGGCTGACGATTTGTTAAGGTGGAAGCAAAATTTGAATGCAGCGTAATTCCTACATCCTTACCGTAGACGAACTGAACATGTTTCAATTTACAACGGCTGCAGTTGACGCTATATTGGAGTCAATCAACTACACTTTTACCTCATTTATATTGCACATCAAGCTAAGAATAGTTCATTAAATTAAATTTTTGCACAATAAGTAATGCGAATAAGAATTTTATGATCAACTCTTTATAACACAGTTCTCTTATATGTTTTAAATATTTACTCATTTAGGCTAAACATATCTTCATTTATCATAAAACCAGAAAAATCAAATATTAATACGAATGAATAGGTACTTACCTATTCGTACTAACTACGCATCCCTACGGTGCACCACGTCTAGTGAAATTCACAAATGGGGGCAGGAGGGCTAGTTCCTTTCCCTTGCCGCTTGATGTATCCGAGGAAAATCTTGTACCCGAAAAAAAACACATCATGAATGAAGCGGAGGTTGTTCAGAGTCAAACGCATTCGAACCCAGGCCGTCCGGTCCGTGTTACACAATAATATGCGATCTCCTAAGCCAACAGGAATATTATTATATAGTTAGAAAAATATTCTTTTGTTGGATAGATATAATATTATTAGATAGATATAATTTTATTCTTGTTGGCTTCGAAGATCACACCTTGAAATTTTCACAGCCAACAAGCTCGCCTCATTGTTTCCTCCTGTCACTAGTTGAACGTTCTACCCACTAGGCTACCACAGCCCGATATTTTCGCATTCGTTCGGCATTTAAATAATGTTATGATAAAAAAATTTGAGAACGTCCAGTTCGTAAAAAACCGTATTGAATTACGATCACTTGGTGTCATAACTGATTGGTACGAGAGACAGCAAATTGGGAGGTGCGGTGCTCGAAATTGGGTCAAGCCAAATGATAAAGAATCTGCAAGGGTCAGTACATTAATTTAGGAATTATTTTATTCATCACGCAACATCACCCTTTTTTTACTAACCTCTCAAAGTCTTCACACTCACCTTTTTTCGTTTTCCATTATCCGTGGCCATGTACTAGTTGTTTCTTAATCCAATTCGTTATTCTAACATTGCCTTCTTCGAGCTAAGGTTCTCAATGGTCACATCCCGTCAAATTGAGTCTGTTCTCGAAATGTTCTTCTTCACCTACTTTTCTTAGAAATGTTTTATTATTTATGCCTCCAGTAGTTATTTATCATTTTCTCCTCTTCTTCCTACTCCCAATTATATGCTTATTTCCTCTCTTAAATTGATTCTGACCATTCTCATACCTTCAGAAAATGTACTTGCCTATGATGCATAGGGTATTCCACTATACGCGTGTTTCCATTACGGTGAATGTTAACGTTAATGATGCTGATGAGCAATGGCTGCTGATATTTTTTCGTGCAACCGTTTAAATTACATCACATATCGATTGAGCTGAGTGATTACCCTTTGAATGAGACCTTCGGGATCGCATAAATGATCTTACGAATGAAACCTCCTTCCTCAGGGTACGAGATGAAGGTGGCGAACCTGGGAGGAAAGAGATGGAAGGCGTTGGGGAGGACAAATTTGGTAGGAGGGGAAGGGAGGGGAAGGGGGAGGTTAAGGTGCTGTTGATAGGTCGGAATCGTTTAATGTGAAGAATCCGTTTCCTTTTGTGGAGGCACAATCGGAGCTGGCCAAAATATAAAAAAAGGAAAAAAAAGGAGAGGGAAGTAGACTCAATGTCTCTCCGGGAGGGGTATATATTATGTAATCCCACCGCTGCTGCTGTGAGGGCCATTGTCAGGACAAAGCGAGTACATTGTTGAGCGATCACTCACTCATGGGACCGACCGTCCTATGCGTAGCCTACTCTCCCTCCTCCTTCGACCCCACACTCCATCCCGATCTGACCTACCCCGTGGCCTCAACCCCCCCACCACACTCTCCAGCCGACAACAGGCAGACGGGCGGGCCTAGGAGGGGAAAGACCAAACCACCTCATCCCCTCCTCCCTCCCTCCAACCCTCCTTTTGTTGAACCCGCAGCGAACCACAGAATAACTGACTCCATCTTCCACGCCCGAGCTGAAATGCATACAACACAGAGGAGATCCGTACGAGTTTACAGTGTGTTTGGTAGCTAGGGCTGCTTCTTCCGCATTTTACATTGTGTGAGCTTTTTTTTTTTTAAACTCTTCGATTCGCCCGAAAACTCATTAAGCGATCGTTCCCTTTGCTGTGGTGGAGCGGGGGGAAATCTTGATGGCTTTACCTCCATAGGGGTGAGCGCGTTTCCCTTGGCATCGCACCGAAGCGGACGCTGCTAATTAATTGACTCGTTTCTCTCCACCGCGGACGGATTTGCATTCTTCGAATGAATTAAGTACAGTCGGCTCCTCCTTTGCGGCGGGATATTGAAACGTAGGGTTGGGGGAGGAGGGTTTCGGAGGCACGAGGGAGACGACGAAAGATTGCAGTGAAGGCGGGAGAGTCGGGTGTGGGGGAGGGGGTGTTTCCGGGGGTCGTCACTCGGGTATTCGGTCGCGAAGGGTCTCTGAATGGGAAGGGAAATCAATAAAACAGTCGGGGTCAAAAGGTTCGGTGTCAATGATGACTGTAATTTTGCAGGACTCAATATCTCATATGACCCGTAATTATTTACGTGAAAGGGACAGATGTTTCGGGTGGCAATAAAGTTCTTCTATAGAAGAACATCTAGCATGACGGGACGGCAATTATGTCTCGTATTATTTAAATTCGTGCATTTTAGACAGCGGCGTCAGAGATGGGGGTAGGATGGTTGAAATTGACCCCAACAGAGTCTTGAATTTGTGGTTAATAAAGTCGGGAAAAATCGGTAAAATGCTCATGGCTTTCCTTAACTTGGAATGAGAACGTGATTTAATTAATTGATGACTTCACCTCATGAATTTTGCCCACCTTCATAATATTTCGTTCCGTTGAGCTTCATATCGGGTTCAGTAAGTTAGAGTTTAAATTTAATGTGTGACATCCCTCTGCATTTGGGGAATATTATGGGAGTTTTTTGATTGGTGCTCTTTGAATTGATATCTATGTAGATAAAAATGGCGATAGAAGGCCTCAGAGGGGAAGCACATGAATTCCAAATACTATTTAAAATGAATTTCGATTTCGTAAAAATCATTTAACAAGATGTTTTTACTCTTACCTGCACAAAATTTACATTTCCTCATGTTTGTAACGAATGAGAATTGGTTCAGTGAACCTTTGATTTAAAAAAATTCAATTTTTTGTTTCTAAGTGTGATAATTACATACAGGTATATTGAGCATTCGTAATTTTTACGTAACACAAATTCTGACTTAATTAATTTATATCTCGAGTGTTTACTGTGAAGCTAGATTCATTCCGCTGTGAATATTCATGCAATCCTTGTTATTAATCGAGTTTTTTTCACTAAGATAAGCTACATTCTGCTCGCTCTAAGCACTTACTCAAGTAATAGGTACCCGTAGGTATTCTCTTCTGCTCTTGAATTTATTCGTTTGGAATGAATGAAAATCACAACTTCGGAAAAGGGCCTCTAAGAACTTTGAGCGGCAGCACATACCTAACTGAAAGTAGACGCATTGAACCAATTTCTACCTGAATTTTTTCGTATCCCTAAAGAACAAGGATCTGAAGTCCGATTTTCGTTTGAAAGTCTGTTGGGAAAGAACCGTGACTTAAAACGCGGGGAAGATCGTGGCGCAAAACACGATCGTTCAGAGTGTTCACGATGAAAAGGTGTGCCTACACACCGCGCCACTCTCCCAACCCCTATGAGAAAACGTCTTTCAACGCTGTCCCGAGTCTTTCAGACGCCATTGAGCGGAACGCGGGGCCACCAAGCTCATCTTTTTCGGGGAAATGCGTCTGTCTTTAGACGGGCAGGTGGAATCGGATGAAGGGTTTCTTGAAAACTGTAATTGGGTTTTATCGGAAAGGTCCGTAGGGTAGCGGCTCGGTCGGGGCACGGGGGAATGGAAAAACCTCAACAAAACAACACCCAATAACGTCCAAATTCTTGAAAGATCGATTTCAAGAATCCCTTCGACCGTAGGCAGGCGAACAGATTTTATTTCCACACGAGAGGGATAGAAATGGTGCTAGAGGCGAGACCCATCCCGAATCGGCCCCTATCCTTTCACCAAGAAAGCGTTTTCGTCCTCCGTATTCCGTCTTTTATTTATTTCACCGCTCAAAAATTACTCCTTCAAGAAGAAATCGATATGATAACTGCGGGAGGGGGCGGACACAATGTGTGATGGGATGAGATGCGTGTCGTTGACACATCATGGTCCTAAGGTACTAAGGTAGTTGGTGCAATCCAACTCCCAATCCACCTTTCAACGCCGAGAAAGTTTTTCTTTCGTCGACCCAAAATTGGATTGTCGTGCATTCATTAAAGTTCATTCGTCGGTATTTTCATTATGATTAGTTTTTGGTTGAGCTTAAAGGTTGTAATAGCAGGTGATTGATAAAATGGTATCTTTTGCCATTACGACCTATATTACCCTTACCAACCTATTTCAAATTGATACAAACCTCGAAAGTATCATAAATTTATTCGCTGATTAAATCAGGACTATACTTATAAATCAGCATTTCATTATGCCCAGTAAGTACATAATAATTAATAAAGGATCCTTTGACTTTATGGGTTTTGGTAATTGAGTTTTAATGTTTTCAGTAGGATTAAGAGATGTCTTGGTATCAAACGCGAGGAACAATTCGTTTATAATATCATCGAACACCCTAATGAAATAAACCAGATAAACCCCACAAATGTAATGGACACTATTATTAAACTCGAAAATTATGTAACCTGTCATGTTCTTGGGGGCGCGATAGTGGATAGAGCGCCGAGCTACTAACTGAAGGGTCCGGGTTCGATTCCGGGTGACGCCTCTGGGTACCTTCAGCTTCACTCAAGTTGTGTGTCATTTTCGGGTACCAGGTCATCCTGGGAAATCACCGGCGCGGCGGTGCAGGGAAGAGAACAGGCCTTTTATGTGAATTTCACATGCCGTTGGGCTTAGTACT
>LYUA01000122.1:1698239-1708327 GCA_002093875.1 Calopteryx splendens
ACCTATGTGTGGTGTATGTGGCGAAGGACGGGGCGAAGGTTCCCGCGGGGTGGACGGGGGTGAGTGCCGCAGGGAAATGGATCGGGGGATGGGGAGTGGCCAAAGGGCTTGGATTCGGGAGGGTCGCCTGTTTCACCAAACCTGCCCGCGAGTACCGGTCGCCCGCAATGAAATCTTAATCTCGGTCGCGTGTCGAGCTCGTTTCAAATCGTTTCAAACGCCATATCCACAAAAGGTCAGTGAGGGAGGGAGGGAGGGGGGAGTGGGGAGACGCTTTTTGAAGTGAGGTGGAGGTTCTGCGTCCCACGAACTGATGGAGATTATAAAATGGTCACCGAGGAAGAGGTACACTGTCCCATTGTTTTGGAGGATTAACATATCGTTCAGGGGAGGGAGTGGGGTGGGATTTTGTGCCGCCGGACCCTGGTTTTCTTTGTGTCGACCGACCGGCGCTGCCGAATGTTTTTGACTCGAGTGGTGACGTTGTGTGGAACCGCACCCTCTTGGGCACTGCTTCCAAGGGAGTCGCCCGATTATGCTACTGTACGAGTCTTTGGTCCGTCCGCCGTCGTGCCCTGTCCTTCGGTCCGTCTCTGTGATCCTAGCGCAAAGGATGGAGTGGGAATAAATCATCTACAGGCACGATCAACTGGAAACAAGTGTGCGTATATGTGTGCCGAGGATGACAAACGCATAGTAAATGGGGGCAATCTCTTGTGAGTGGTAACAGAATCAAACAAAAAAACACGGCCCTAATCAGCATTCCAAAGCATCATTAACGGTTTTAGAGATCTTCTGAATCTCACTTTGCGACCTTTGCATGAGATCACTACGTGACCGGGCATATGCAATTTCCCTTGCAGATTCGTCTTGGCTGTTAAACAAATTATTAAGGAAATCATACTATTGGGGGAACTTTGGTGGGTGTGTTTTTTTTGCTCAAGAGAGGCATAACAAGTATTAAAATTTATCTTATGTAGTTCTTACAGACAAGCACATGTCCAACCGTGAATTTTTCCTATTATATGTTACCTAAAACGTATCCTGAACCGGGAATTGAACTACGGACCTTTGATCCGCTGAGCCAATAGAGCGGTAATTTTGTTACCCGGGAACTACAGAGACTACTGTTCCTTTCCACATTGGCCGCCTTCGTCCAAAACGCTGCCTAAATAGCCAAAATGATCCGCCTGCTCAAGTTTATGTCCCCCCACTTTAATTTTTACCATTGGTTTCCCTTATATTTAGGAATAAGGGAAGGGATAGCTTACACAAAAAGGTGAACAGGAGGTGAGGGGATAAGGCGGAAGGATGTATATTCTAAATTGAAATTATTCCCTTGATCGGGTATTGAACCCCAGAACTTACCTACACTTTCCTAACCGAGGGAAATTCTTGTCTAGTTTTATATATTTTACCGGTAAACAATTAAATATATATCAGTAACATTTGTATTTTAATAAATGAATATTTATTCTTTTGCTTATATCAATACAATGAAAGAATTTACTGGGAGTGAGGTTATGTCGCATCATCAAAAAATCACAGTAATCAACTCGAAGGGCGGTTTGGTAGATGATGGTAGAAGGTCACCCAGTACTAAGCCCAACGGCGTGTGAAGTCACACATCAAGGTAGTGGAGCCAGTTCCTTTCCCTGTACCGCCTGTGATTTCTCAGGATGACCTGGTACCCGTAAAATGGTACATAACTTGGGTGCCAAGAGGCATCTCCGGGAGCGAACCCAGGCCCTCCGGTCAGTAGTACAGCGCTCTAACCACTGGACTACCACGCCCCCTGCGTAGCATCAAAACTCTCCAAAAATAACCTGAAGTCACAACATCCATGAACTATGATTATTCAAAACTGGAAACCTTAGAGTTTTCTCTTGAGTAAACTGAAACTAAGAGAAAAAAATGCGTCAGATACATTTATAAGCCCTAGATGACGATTTAAAATATTTCAAAAAATATAAACATTCATTCAAAAGTTATCGTTGAAACATCATTTTCGGCTTTCACGAAATATTTTAGAAAACTCAGTCCAACCCATTGCGAAATGTTTTTCATATGTTTGAGTAGAACCATTTGAGGATTTTAAATCGATATCAAGTGCAGTCGTGTTGCGGTCAAGGCATTTGCTGATATAGATAGTTAAACATTGGCAGCACTCCCAGAAATATTGCACCATTTTCCCAACCCATTTGAGGCGTCGCGGATACGATGCATTGCACATCACGCAATTTTGACTGTTTCTATTTACGTACCCATATGTAAACATGAATATTGTGCAGCACGTAGTTTTTACGAGATAACGATTTCAATTGGGACCGATTTATGCCTCAGACGGTCGACTCTAAAACCTCCCCATAAGATCAGCATTCTTAGACGTAGTCTTGCGTCAAAAGTATTTCAAATAGAAATTTTATGCTGGGTTTCCACATATTATTATTTTTGTATCCTCGTTGATTAAAGCAAAAGGATCACGAAAAACAAGTATCTTTTCATTTTCTCCCATGATTAAAAAAATATAGATCTGGAAATATGAGGTCCATGTAGGGCGCTAGTTGAAAGCACAAGCAAAGCAAGTTGATAATTACCTACGCATTATTTCTTCACCCGATGCTTCCTTTATCTGCCATATTCATGTGCCATTCGTCGTATTTTATTAACTATCATTATATTTTGCAGTTCTGGTTCCGATCGGTGCTCATTTTTATTGTATATTTTGGGGTTTGTGTAATTCCCCTTCGAGGTCCATAGACCCCAGGTACCCGAAGTCCATATGAACTTTGAGCTTATCTTATGAAATTCACGTAAAAACCTTAGCATTCCTACATTATCGATTTTATTTATTTCTAACACTTTACTGGGCTTGTTCAACGCGGATTTTTCCGTCTTCTTTTGATTTTCTATACTAAAATTTAATTTACGTGACGCACGCGATTTTTAGTCATGCTTCGTTCCGAATAACCGAGTCCCGTGCGCGTGCACCGGCTAAACCTCCCCAAGGCCGGAAAATAATGCCTACTCTCCAGATTATCAATGCAGCACGCAGAATGTCCTTCTAGTAAAATTTTCTGCACAGCCAATGCTTGATTGGCCTAGCACATGGAGCATTCAAGACGGACATTCAAATATTCGCCGACCGGAAGGCTAACGACGTTTCGCTCTCACGGAGACGAAATTTCGAATCCGTAATGACGACGCGTCAACATCGTTCTCGGGACCGATGCTCCTTTCCCGGGGCTGCCGCTCTTGCGTTTTGGGTCTTCGTGTCTCGGAGACACGAGTGGGGAAGAAAAGATGGAAACTCGGCCGAAGGATGAGAGAAGAATGGAACTGGGCGGGAGTGGGAGGCACAGGTGGCCATATGATAATTTTGGCATCGCCCGGGAGGAGGTTAGGGATGATGGGGACAGGGGACCGTTCGTTGTTGCCCACATGCCTCTCCCCCCATTGTCGTAGGAGATTATGGAGGCTGAGACTTGAGGCAATAGGGATGAATCCTTCCTGCGACTGATGTTAGGGATAAAAAAGAACCTGGTGGAAAGTGAGAAGAGGTAGCCGAATTGCCGAGAAAATTGTCCGGAAGCGTACGTGGGTTCTGTACCAGGACTGCATTCAACCACGGCATGGTGAGAAATTGGTCTCTTTCGCGCTCCAAAATTGAACCCTTCTCCGTGGCAGTTGGAGGAGTAGATAAAGGTGTACGGAACCAATGTCAGAACGGATTGATATTCAAGGGAACGTGTTCTGGTCTGATAGTTCTTCTTTTCGCTAACACACGATAGAGGTCGGATAAATTTTGCAAATTCTTGTTCATCGGCGAGAAATCTTTGTGTCATGCCACTCCCATTGCGTACAGTACCGAGATGAAGTCCAATCTTTTTTCAGAGCTCATTGTCCAGAAGTTAAGGAAATTTCTAGAGCATTAGTGTTCCAGAGGTAGCAATATTTTTATGCTATTATGGCCTTTTTCATATACACGATGAAACCTCTTATGTGCCGATGACCTAGAATCGAAATCTCGTCTGTAGCAAAACATTTCAGGTCCCTTACGGTTGGGTCTCTCCGTAACCGCATTAATTACACGAATAATATTATGTATTACGAGCTGTGATTCTCGATTATTTATCTTATCACTATCCCATTAGCTTGAAATTTCATCAATCCGTACACGTTGGTAAAAAATTCATTTAACACATGGGCCCCCATATTACCGCTGATTACTTTTTCAGTTACTTTACAAACGCTGTCTGAATCTACCCCTTGATAAGCTGTACATTTATAAAATTTTTATCATAAGTCGCAATCACACTACAATAAGGGAAATTGATGGTAAGAGACATGAATGCCTCTGCATTACAGGGTAGGTATTATAACCGATATGCCGCGATTGTGATGCATAGTTTGAACGACAGAATGAAATGCCTTGTGACAGCAACGTTTGTAACTAGTCAAACTCGCAATCCCCTAAAGTAATATATTAATTGACTGCGGTGTCAAATTTTATATAATTGCAATTGACGGAGATTATTGCTTTTGTATGGAACCATAGCATTAACGTATGCCATCCGCTCCTGTGGAATATAAATCATGACATACCTATTTATATATGTCATCGGCACTGAAAACGTTTTCAAACTTATTTGTGTTGTACTTCAAAAATAAATTAGAATATGTGATAATAATTTCAATTTGAAAACTTGGGTGAGGATAAATAAATTTGAAAAACGTTGGATAAACGTTAACGATGTCAAGCAAACAAAAATTTAATTTGTACATATTCGTTCTCAATAAAAAAGGACAACTTTCATTTGGTTTTATGGAAAATAATAAAAAAATTGTTTTAATTTTTGACGAAATTTGGAATTTTTTTTGACAGGCCCACGTGCCATGAAAAAATATTTTACGAGAGAAAATCTGTTGATTGACCACTTAAATCCCTTTAAAGTGTTCCACAGGTCATTACCATTCATCCATGGTTAATCGCATTTACCGGTTGCATATATGTGCGGGTACCCACAAGGGCTCGGGCCGCACTCTACCGGCTACCCGTTTAGGTTCTGGACCTAACACCGGGACGAAATCTACCTTAACCCCGGCGAACGACACCCGAGAGACCCGCATTGGATCTGCATTCCATCCAACTCGAGGGAACTCACTCTCTCACGTTGCCCTCCTTCCTCCCCTGGAGACTTTTCCTTTTCTGTCATACATGAAAATTTTCTGCTTCAGCCGTCCATCCGTCCGAACACATCCCTGCGCGGCGGTGGAATGGCGTCCTCTGAAACCCTCCCTCCCCTGTTGCGTCGGTTGCATTGGCCGCCATTTTGACTCCTCCTCCTCCTCCCTTGGTTCGGTATAGTCCGATCTGTTTCCTCCTCGAGGCCAACTCCTCCGTTGGCTCCTCCCACTTATCTTTTCTCTCCTCCCCCCTCTCCTGTTGTGTAAAAAAGTAAAAAAAAGGGTTAACCTCCCACGCCCTTGGTCTCCTCGCTGCCACGTCCCTCTCTTCCTCCGGAGGGACTACTTTTGATCCCTCGGTCGCCGCCGCCGCCCCACTCCGAGGCATGGCCCACTGCTGCCTCCTCCTCCCGCGTGCTCTCTCCTTCCCAAAGGGCCGTTGGATTCTCCCGCTCGAAGATTTCTCACGTTTCCCTCGAGCGTTCCACAACGGCGGCCTATCTCCCGAACATTTTCACGAAGCGCCTTCGCGCTCTGCGTTTCACTTTGGTCAACGGTTAGAGAGGGTTCCTGGCTCAAACAGCGTCTTTGATATCAATTTATCTAATTTCCTGCGGTGGCGGTACGTGTGTGTAAGGTGGATTTTCAGCAACGGTAGGGCAAGCTGTTAAGTGTGCTGTATTTGATTCCCTATCTCGCAATTGGATGACACAACGTGATTTCCTGAATCAGTTGATTGTGTTTACAATAGGTTTGAGGGATGTGATTGGGACTTCCTTAAGCTTACCGATAGCCGTGCAAAGTAGCTACCCCATTGTTTTACGCTCGTGTGGTAATAAATAAGTGACAAGCCTCCACCAATTATGTACTTTTAATAATATCGCACCAGATTCCAAATTCTAGGATGTTTCTCTTTTCGTGAATTATTTGGCTGGTAGATGAAAAATCTGGAAAAGTTGGAGAATAATGCGGAATAAAAAAATTTTAAAATTCCTAGGAAATATGAATCTCTTTGTTTCATAGTAAAAAACATTTTTCGGGGCAGAATGGAAGTATGATGCTTTGATTCGTATCCCTTGGAAACAAATAACTTCAACCATAGTAATTCATTCCGAAGGTTGGTTTACTGCAGCCCTCCACCATTTAATTTCTAGATAATGCTAAATTCCTTACTTCTAGGTAGGTCTTAACATTCTTCTCGACTTGGCCTACCTATGCTTTAATCCCTTTTCTTGCTCGTGATCACATACGCTTCTATTTTCTTTCCTAATATGAAATTCATAATATCTCGAAGTCCCCTTGACATATGGTTCATCTCTTCATTATCGTGTCCCAATATGTGTTGGCTTTGCCTCCTCATCTCTTCTGTATACTTCTTTACTCAAAATATTCTGATGAAAAAGTTAAAGAGATGTGTTATTTCGCGCTATTTGGATCTCTTCTTAAGTACGCTTCGAGCGTTTGGGGCCCTTTCCAGAAGGAGCAAATCTTGGAAATGAACAGGAAAAAATTCATAGGAAAACGTCCCGTTTCGTGAAGAATCGTTATGGACGAACAGAGAGCGTCACATTGTTATTGGGTAGTCTTAAATGGGAGCCTCTAGAACCAAGAAAATTGTATCCACTTCTTAAACTGTAGGAGAGATTCAAATCATTTGAGTTTAACCCTCAAAGATAAGGAATAATTTTACCGGTAACTATGTAGATTTAGATGCTCATTTCTTATTGTATCTGCCCAATGATTTTAAGCATCCGTCTCTAGCACTAGGCTTCAGAGGCTATTTTTCTCTGGTGCCATACTCCATTTGAATGCTTTCACGCTTGTTTCTAAGCATATCATCCTTGAGAAAAATAGTCCCCCTTCGTGATGAACGCTCTCTTAGTTTGAGCCATTCTCCAACTAATGTGCGTCAAACTCTTTCCATTCCATTTAGGCATGCTTCTTCCGAGAAAAGGAAAATATTCCACTTCTAATTTGTCTCCTCTTAGCACATTTTCCTGCATCTGATCTATTTCGAAAACTAGGTAGTAAACTTTCTTTGTAGATATTTTATTTCCTATTATATCTCTAGTTTTGTTATAATTTGTCTTCATTCTCTATTTCATAAATGTGTATGTTTTGGTAGCAACTTTCAAATATTAGTATGAAATACGATATTGTAGTATTGCAAACATTTTTTGCTATTGTGTTAATATTATGTTTAAAAGAATATTAATCAATGTAAAATACTAAAAATTGCCTATTAAATCTATGGCTACTTTTGTATTACCACGCGGAATGTTTGATATTCTTAATTTTAGTTTTTTTTACCGCTATTTAAGGGTTTGCAGCTATTCAGTTGATGACCTTCAGCAGTAATGTAGATTATATGCATATTTGTTCCCCGTATTTCCCAAAATATCACCAGTTCAATGAAATTCTTCTTGCTAGTTGTGAGAACCAACGAAATAGATCGTTGCCAGTAATAATCAGTCATTGAGTTAGCAGAATCACTACAGTTACGAAGTAAATAAGAACTTATTAGGGGCATTAATAATCCTTATAACCGACATTTGCTGTTTTTGGAAAATATTTCTGTTCTCTTCTTCTAAGACAATGAAAAAGGTAGGTCGAAGAGGAAATAGGGAAGTTTGGAGCAAAACTTTCGCAATACTTAGGCTCAAATAATTAAAGAGCAGTTACGATAAAATATTTTTTTATGATTTGAAGTCAAGGATCCAACTTTTTCGTAAACGTAATCCTGGAATGTGTTGATTAAAATTTATGGAATATTAGTACATTAAACTTCTGCTTCTGATACAGAAATACATTTGAAAGTTAAAGCCATATAAACTTAATTGTATCTGGCGCGACTTCGTGGAAATTATGTATATCCATGATAAAGCCAAATAGCCTGCAAATAGTGTAAAAATAAGACGATAACTCAAAGTAATCTAAAATTTGATTATAAATTAATGAAATTATTTTCTATGAGGGATCTTTATCTTGAAAGTCAATTTTTGATCTGTTGCAATAGGTTTCAATGCAATAGGTTTCAAGGATGCAGCTACCTTCTCACTGTGAAATAGTACGCTGTATTCGCAAGTTTGTAAATATATCTGTATGCGTAAGAAAAATCGTAAAGGATGTTTACATATGTGTATATTGTTTCAAATATTAGCGACAGAGGAAATGCGATATTATGCAAAATTTGATTATTTTCTATGAGAAAAGACATCTAACTTAGATGCCAGTGACGACGCTGTGAAATACGTGGAAATTAGTTTCAGGAACGGAATTACTTTTATGTCCTAAGGTAGGTAGATAGGCATGTACGTGAATGCGTTGGAGTTTAAGAGTTGGAATATAGTATGTGATGAATGGCGCACCAGTACAGTTCCTAGTTCCTCTAACCTCCTCTGTTTTTGCGAGGCTGAGCAACGGGAGAAACATGATGTCTTGCTCGGTTTAAAGATGTCAGCCTCACGCCTCCTCATCCTCAGAATAACTTATCCCTCTCTCTCTCCCTCACTCCTCCACGCCCACCACTTCCCAATGGCTGGAAGAGTGTGGTGTAAAGTGTTCCTTCTCTCAACTTGACTCCCGGAATATGGAAATATCCCGAGGGAAAGCATCCAGACTCCAGGACGAGCTCCCCAATTCCCGCCACATCTCTCCGTGGTGTCTTGGCATGTGGGTGGAGGGGTTCGAGAGGCAAGAGAGGCGTTTCCGAACAGCCCTGGCGGGAACAAACCCTTTGTCTTAACCGTCGAGTCATTTCTTGAAACTCGGTTTGACACAGAGCACGCCAATTATAGAGATGACGGATTCAAGCCCCGGGGGAACCAATTAACTAGGAGCGGTTCACACATTCTCCCCCTCTCCCTCTCTCTGGCTCTTCTTAATATACATACCGTCTGTCTTTGGCGGACGCGCAAATTACCTAGATTAAGTGAGGAGGCTTGCGCGACTCGAGGTTTGATCGAGGTAAGGCGTTTCCCTCAGTCAATATTAACCTCCATTCGCATCCCTCTCCCGCGAAAGAAAGATATGGTAAAGTAAGAATGAATGATAGATTGCAAAATACTTTCCTGGAGTCCGAGATCTGCACCATGAATCAATGTTATCTCTTGTACATTTTAGCACCTATTAATATCGTCACCGTAATAGTATCTCTAAAATCACACGACCGTCATTAGTTTTCTTGACTTCTTCTTGACTTCAGTGTTTCTTGGTTTCAGAACGAGTAATGAAGTTCCAATAACTTACATGTGACATCGAAATTCGCTGAGTAGAGTAAAAGAACTAATTACGATCATCATGTTGTTGTAATTCCCTTCGAAATTATTTTGCAGCGTATATTGTCTTTTCATCCCGAGACTATCCCGGATATAAGTCTCAGTCTCACCAATGTTTTTTAGGTGAAATGTTCATAATCATTTGTTGGTTTGTGGTGAAGGTTTAATCTTTTCTACTATTCAAAAGATTGGTAGTGAAATGTAGCAAAAAAACAAAAACAAAAATTTTGGTGCTAATAGCTATTATGGGAGGCGTCCCATTCATTAGCGTCTTTGTTTGCCGGTGCTCAATGGGCGTGGGCAGGATTTTAGGCAGTGGCGGAAGGGTGAAGAGAAATTCGGAGTTGGGATTCGGAATCAGCAAACACTTAATGAAAGGCTCCAAGGGGTCCAAAAGTTAACGTCCCACCCGACGGACGGGGCAGTGCACTCGAAGTGCTCTCCACACGGCACCCAAGTAGGGATCGGAATACTTGCCTTTGAAAAATCCGCCACCGCCAGGACTGGCAGTGTCGAAGGTTTTTCCTCGGTTTCCGCCTTCACGCTCTCTACTCTTTGAAGAAAACCACTCCCTGCTTTTGATGAACCCCATCAAACCGAACTCATTCCACCTTTCACCCGAGT
>LYUA01000122.1:1715743-1726053 GCA_002093875.1 Calopteryx splendens
CTCCCCCACATTCCCATCACCCTCGACCTGTTTCCCCACCACTACCTCTCTGAGGGTGGGTGGTCATTACGCTCGCAGAGATATGGAAATAAAATTGATTAACAACTATAATTGATCCGGGAGAAATTAGTGCATCCAAGACCCGGGCTATGGATGCTTTTGGAACTCCAATTGCGATTTAGTTGATGTTATGAGTAGGTAATTAAGAGCTGCAACTAGAAGTTGTCTAAAGTGAAAAAATTAAATTGCGCATCTGGCGAAATATTAAAAAAAATAAAATTAATGCTGAAAACCTTGGGAGAGAATTAGTAATGATCGTGAAATGAGAATATATCCACCGATGGACCCATTCTTGTTTATGCAGGGTGGGCAAAGGAATCGTCGTTTGTTAGGGACTCATATATAGTAGAGTTAATTAATAATTACCAGGTTTCAGTGTTTCCAAATCACGTGATATTAATAACATCAATGTCGGAGGGAAATGAGAAAATACTGCGAGTACTGAAAGAAAAAAATTATCGGAAACGAATAGGTATTAAATGTAACTAGATGCCAATTTTCCAAATATAAGATTTTATTTGTATTCAGCTAGCGTGATCAGCTAAAACACATATCACCATTGGAGACATGACAATTTATGTGCATCACTTACAAATGCATTATAAATGGCTTTATATACTGTTTAGCCATATGCTATGAGAGGATGCTGACGGAGCATCTGGCAAATATGTAAACTGGATATAATCGGGAATCTAATTTTAAACATTATTCGAAGATGAAGGAAAATGACGGAAACAACCGGGAACAGGAGGCGGGAATAAAGTATTTCATCCACTTTTGTCATATTTTATACAACTTTCCTCCAAGTAGGCATGGAATTTTCTCCTTTTGTGAGAGAACGTTAGTGGTAGACCGGCTGCACTCCTCTGGGCATAATGCCAGTTTTGGTCCCACTTCCGCGTTGGTTTATTCTGCTTTCTCCCCTCCTTATAATCGTTTCAACTAGGCCTTTCCTCCGTATTTTCCATAGTGGATGGGTTACTACTAGTTCGCACCTTTTTCTCTGCTACTTCGAATTTCTGCAGTACCTGTATTGGTGGATGCCTGAAAGACATCTGGTAATGATTTAAAAAATCATATCTCTATTTTCTGTTTCACAAACCATTCCGTTTTCTAACAGGGAGGCATAAGTAAATATTGTATCGCCAAATGACATGTGGATTTCTTGGATATTTATCACTTCTTTGTTATCAACTTCCGGAACTCAATGCGATACATCCTCCGTTATGCAAATAGTTTGTAGTGGGTATTATTGACCGTTCTAAATTCATATTTGAGGCCTGAAACGGATGTAACCTCCAAGTATACTCAAAATGGCGTAAAGGCACCTTGTGTACAAAAATTGGCGCTGATGAGAGCCCTTAACTCTTTTAACTGATATTTCTTTTCCTATCTCTGGATAATTCATCCCCATCATAACTCATTTCAAAGGCTACTCATATACCATTTCGATTGAAAAGTTATCTATTATTATCTGTGAATATTTTGAAAGCATTAGCAGCAGTGCTTGATGTTAGGGCTTTCTATTACTCAGTTGGCATAAAAATATCACCGATCATTCATATCTGTCCGTAAAAATATCAATAAAATCACGGAACACATCACTCTATCAGTCGTTGTTCGATCATGCCGGCTGGAAAATATCTAGGGCTTCATGCCAGAAGGGCGCATGTGACATTTAGTCTAAATATGTGACAGCAAAAATATTAAAAACTTAGTGTTCAAGAACGATGATGATTTTAATTCTAGAAAAGTTTCAAATAAATCTGAATAAATTATGCATTTCATACGTCTACATGTATATCGGCATGTCCCCTCGATATGATGCCAGCCGTGGCAGCAACAGTGGCTTATTCTGATAAATAATCAGGGAGCTGAGGATATATTATGAGAAACATTTATTGGACATCGATTGAATTCAGACCACTATCCACTATATTGTGGAAAACAAATATAATTATCAATAACTTCATAAAACTGACAACAATCTGAAGAGTACTGAAAAGTAAAAAAATCATCAAAAACAAATATTAATTCCTAGCATGACATTCCTTCCCTACGAGTATAAAGTCCAGGGCTGGGGGCCTAACTTATTTTCTGATTCCCCTTCTGCCTAGGGTGACAAGAGGATTCAAACTTTTTGCCTTCTGTTCGTAGCAGAACTCTCAAAATCTTAAATAAAAAACTCTATTTGCATTGAGGTTGCTAAGCAAAAAGGCCCTTAGTGAAGAACCAAAAGCACTGAAACCGAAACACTGATTGTTTGACTAATTCATTGGGAAATGCAGCTCTACAGGAAGTAAATGGAGCCTTTCATAGTGCGTATAGATGCATCATCACTTACAGTTCTCTCCATCTCTGTCCATTATGATTTCTGACCTCTGGTCTTCAATTCCCTGCAGTAGTCGATTCCTGCATCACACTCCCTTCACTCCCTTTCCTCCCCCTTTCTCCTTCCTCCAAATCTGCCTCTCACTCCCTCCCTCCTCCTCTTTTCCTTCTCAACCCCCTTGCCACTCCTCTACCTCCCTCCCTCTTCGCCTCCTCCAGTTCCCTCCTCCTGCCCAGGCGGAGGGAAATCAGAGAGAGTGTCAGCGACAGATGCCAAGTGGGGGCGAATGGGGCGAGAAGGGGTATGTAGGAGTGTGGAGGGATATGGGCGGCGGCGCGGCGGTGGGGTGCGTGGAGGGAGGACACGGATTGAGTATTGCAAGCTTGTTTGAGGGAGGGGGGCTAAGTGGGTTGTAGTTGGAAAGGGGGGGAGGAGAGAGAGTGTCGGGCAGGGGTTGCCAAAGCGGTGAGCGAACGCGTGTTACGTGCGTATGCTCGTGTGTATTCCCGGTTCGGAAAGGACGAAGGAGATTTTCCGGCCGAGGGAAAGGGAGGGGGTTTGGAGAGGATTTGAAGGGTCTTTGAGGGAGGGGGAGGCATGGGAGTTTGTTGATGGTGGTACTCTTCCACCACGGAATTCTTTCCTTTACACCTCTAGAAAAAAAATCGGGATTGAGACCGGAAGATAAACCAAGCGAGTGATTGGAATGAAAAAAATATGCGCGCTTGCACAGGAATCCTTTTCTCTATCCAGCGAATCGATTCCATTCTCCCCGATTTGGTTCGCCATCTTTCTAGTTAGTTCCCTACGGGATCCGACTTCTCTTCCAAGATGCTGGAAAAAAATCGGATGCTATTTTTTTTGTGAAAGGGAAATGATCAACCTCAGAAAAACACAGTTGGCTATTAATGTAGGCATGCGAAAATGTTTGTGTAGTTACGTGGAATAAAATGCTATTATTTATGAAATGATATGCATCAAAAGTACAGTTATTTATGCTATCAAAAATACTGGAACTCACGGAGAATTGTTCTGAACTTTAATTCCCTATGCCATCATGATCATAACGAATGTTTGCGGTGAAGCTTGATACATATACAGTTTTGGAGTATCTCGTGAGAGGAATGTCTTTTCGAAAGTTTCAGGTTAAAATAGTCGACACACTTATGGGAAAACACTTTTTCTCCTATACGAAGGATGGTAGTAGGACCAGGCCGGCCTTTATATCATCTTTAGTTGACAAGAAACATTTTCTTGCCAATTGCAGGTGAAACAAAATGTCGAAACCATGGCCGTGTAATAAACTATTAGTGGAATTTAGAAAGTATATTTCTTAACCTTCCATTAAATATATTATTTTCAGAACCAGATGAACTATATGTTGTGACATAAGACATTTAGATTAAAAAATAGAAACTTTCTTTTAATTAGCACGCATCATCTCCCATTCACGTTTAATGGTGTTTTCACCCATGTAAAAATGTAAGCACAGTACTTATTAACGTACGCTGATAATCAACCAAGTTTATTAAATATTAATAATATACTATTAAATAATAATTAATTAAAATAAGAAGAGAAAGATCTTTGGAATTACTTTACAAACATTTTCACTGCCTATTAAGAAATAACATTTCTTCTTCTTTTTATTTCTAGTATACTCGGCAAGTTACCGATTAATTTATCCATGACTTTCAGTGCAACTTGATTGTTTCTGTTTCGTGACGTTTTATATATAAATGAGTACGGCCTAGCTCTCTTATTAACTGTTGTAACAGTGTAAATAACTGTACAAAACTAAGAACTAAGCTCAATTATCCGAAAAAGTCGTTCAATTTTTTGGAACAAAATGTTGGTGAACGTTAAGGTCACATTATCAAATAATTAAAATGGTAATCATTATCAACAAGGGATATATTTTATAATGGATATTTACGCTAGGATTGCCATTCTACGTTCAATGGTCATCGAGATAACGGTCGGAAAAAACCGGAAGGAAATTTCATCCATTCCTACTGGCATTAGCGGGGATGGGAAAATAGAACTTTTGAGTCGGGTGTGCATCCCTTAACTTGAACAACGGTACCGAATCTCCTGGACAAAAGAAATGGTCACGGATGGATCGGGAAAATTGGGCAGGACGCATCCAAATCGGACGGGGAGGAAAATTGGAAGATGGGCATTCCGGCAATCGGTCAACAACGCACACTTAATACCAGCCTTCTTTGGGTAATTGAATAAGGGAGGGAAAGAAGGATGGGAAAGAAGGATGGGAGGAGTCCAAGCAGGCGAGAACACTAGGGCAGGAAGTTCTTTCCGCGCGTAGGGGTATGAGCGAGGTTTTTGGCCTGCGTTGAAAAGTCCAGTCTTTTGAACTGGCTCACTTCACAACAAGTAGACAGGCAAATCTTTTGGCTCACTCTTCACCTCTCCTCTTTAGTAAGATGAAGGAATTTCTTCCTGTGCTTTTATCTTCTTTCACGGACTCCCGCCTTCTTTTGGCACAGCAAACAAGTACGAGCGTGCGCGCACACACACGCACGCACACGAGGGGACGAGGGAAACGAACAAAAAAAAACATGCGGAAGCGTAAAGGCAAGAGAGAAAGGCCCTTCCTCTCTCCTCCTTCGAGCTCTCTCCCTTCCTCAGCTGAAAGCGGATACTCTCCCATCCTCACTTCCACGTCTAAGTTTTAAGGCATGCCCTCCCCGGCCCCCGTGCGAACCCCGGGGTGAGGAACGTCTCGAAAAAACATGGCTGCGGCTTACCAGTTAACGCGGGTAGGGTGAGGTTGAAAAGTAGGAAGAGAAAATGGGAATACTTGAAGGAAGGAGAAGAAGAAAGGGGGTAGAATGGAGAGAGAGAGAGGGTGGGAGGAGAATGATCGACGAACAACGGAATTATTTTTGTTTTGCTCGCCGACTTTATTTTTGCTTGTGTAAACGGGATTCCCGAAAAAAATCTCCGTTTTGGCACACCTGCGGTTGCGTGTTACTCGTCCACTTTCCCGACACCCCCTCTCCCCCCCATATCCATCCCCCTCCTCGCGGGCATGGTATTTTCCTTCCGCCCAAGACTTTATTGACCTAACCTTTTCACGCCGTCCAGGCTGGAAGGACATCGCGAAAGGAGACTGAAGGTACAAAATGAGACTGGGAGGGATGGGAGGGGAAAGGGTTCGATTTCACGCAGGAACCTGCGTGATGAAACGGACCGCCCTTCCCGCTCCCAGGCCTTACCCGCCCGTGGATGGTGGCGTGGGAGGTGATAGGGTTGCTCGGCTGACGTCGCTGCTCCCGCGCGAGCCGGACCCCATTTCGGATGAAGGAAAAGGTCTTGAAATTTGGGACTTCCGATACGGAGAGCACCACATGACGTGGGGTGGGAGGTTGAGGATGAAGATTCACCAGAGGGCATCTGGCCCCGACCCTTAATTATCCGTTTCCCGGGTGTGTTTTGGGTCGGTAAGGTTGGAATCCATCCATGAATGCCCGACTCCCATTTACCGGAGTCCCTCGGAAAAGACTGGACACCGCAGATAACAGGATCTTTGAAAGAAGAGGAGAGCTGGAGAATGAGATGAATGGAATTAAGTGTAAGGCATATCTTTTACGAGGCTCTTCGGCTCTATTCGGTTGAGTCCACTTTTTTCTTCGTGGTCAATGTCCTATTTATACCTGGCAATTTAATAGAAGCAATTTGTCAACCCAAGCATTAAGAATTGAGACGAAATAGTGGTATCGTCGATGTCAGTAATTGTTGAGGTGGGGAGGTCATTTTTCGGAGTTAGTTAATAATAAAATAACTTCGGATATATTTTCAAGTTTATTCTTAAAGTAGTGATGCAGTATTTGGTGGAAGTGCCAAAATCCTTGGGTATCCCCTTCCTGTGGAAATTCAGCTCTCTTTATGGTCTTATGTAAAATGTTACATGCATTGTATTATATTCTAAGTGAAATGAGGAATCAATGAGTAAGCAATCACGGAATTTCCGAAATGGTGGATGTAAGCCAACATACAATAAATTCCCGGGACAACAATTAGGAATATTTTTATTAAACATTAAGTACATGCAATCATTGAAAACTGCTTCGAGTCCATCCTGAGGTTTGGCAGCCTAAGATTTTTAGCTCGCTTACTAGTAATAAATGGGTCGGCATATGCTCAGAGCAAATTACACTTAATACATCAGCACTAAATTGGATTGATCATAAATTAGTAGTTTTTTGCTTGAGTTATACTAATATTCGTGCTGAGTATAAAACCTTAATAATACATTTCCGTGGACTTATATTCTGCGTCATAATCAAGTAATTAACCTATATAAAGTACATTTTAAGTTTCTTTTTATTAAAAATATATTGTTGATCTCGACTCCAATAAATAGCTAAACTCTAAAGCTAAACCCATATCCACGAGTAAAATATTCTAGATTCTGGAGTGCTAAATTAGGTCTGAGATTTTAGGTTGAGATTAGATTTAGATTTGGATTAAATAAATAGTTTTTCCTTTTCTCGGACCTTGAACAACTTCCTAGAATCCTAAAATACGAATAAGTACAAATTTGAAGTATGGACGGGTGTTTGACACTGTTCGAAATATGCCAATCAGTAATTATATCCCTAGAGGAGTCCTAGCAGTCAATAATTTTTTTAGACAACCCGAAAATGTTGTAACCTTCCACGCATAAAGAGAGCAATTCATAGGTAGTCGATTAATGAACTCATTAAAAACCCGTAGTCAACTTTTGTCCAAATTTATTCGAAAATGTTAACATGTATTGGAAATTTTAGGCACTCTCCATTTTTCCAGTGAAATAGGTACTGACATAAAGACACTTTTAGATGCATTGAATGCAATTTGCATATGAGTCATGTCGTTGTAAAATTTTGTAGTAATCATATGCAGAGCAATGGTAGAATGACCCTCTTACATCATTCAAAGATTTCTCGTAATTTGAACAGGATCAAGGTGTTTTTCAACCGAATAATAAGCACTCTCGTTGTGAATACTTAGTATGGAATCAAAGAATTTTGTCAGTGCTCCTACACTACTTGCGGGTGAAACTTTTTAAAATAATCGGTGTAGTAATTATCCTCTTGTAGTTTTCATTCCACGTCTTGATTCCGAATTATTAGATATTATTGAACATATCTGTGGTGATCTGGGAAATTAATTGACGATATCCGCTTAGCAGCCTCAGAGAGACAATAATTTAAATATCGCGAGAGTCCAAGGATGACTGAACGACGCGGGAATGAGAGATCACTCGAGGTTTCGTCGAAGGCAAGAAAAGAAAAGTAAAACCAAAGAGAGGGCAACGATAATCGTCGAGTCCAAGAGACAAAAGAGAATTCCTTTCGGGGGTAATTTCAGAGGACCTCAATGGTTGGGAATAGGACGAGCGGGGGCGGAACACGGAGAAAGGAGAAGTTGAGGGAGAGAAAGAAATTAGAGGAAGAAAACAGGCGCGCGCTAGAGAGACATACACTCACACATACAAGCGCCCCGAATGAACAGCGTGCAAGGACAAAGACGGAAAGGATTTGGAGTGAGAGTCAGACAGGCTGCTTGAAAACAGGAGGGGGGAAAACGACATAATTAAGAACAATGAAAGAAGGAAATAACACACAATGGAGAGGGGAAAGGGGAAAATGAGATGAGAAGGGGTTTCGGGGAATAAAACTGAAAAGGAAAAAAATTGGGCGAAGCAAGGACCGGAAAAGAAGAAAAACAACACCCTTGAAAGAAGAGATAAAAACTTTTTAAAAAATAATAATGGTGAGGGGGACAAAAATACGCCTAAGGCAGTGGTGTGTCCTTGCGCGAGCACAACACAAGGCCTGACAATTATTGTATTGTCCTTAAAAAAAGGGGGTCGTGCGTGCCTTGAATGAAAGACGGGAGGGACGCGCGGACATCATGTCGCTTTTGTTTTTCGACGCCTCTGTTCCATCACCCCTTCCCTCCCTCCAACGGTTCAAACCACGTCCGCTCCTTCTAATATCACTCCTGTGACACTGTGGGAAAGTGGATGCTGGATGACCTATGACGTATGAGAAAATTTATTAGAGGATGCGATTAGGATGAAGGGGATATTGCTACTTGCCGAAATAACACAAAAAAGGAGTGTGTACATATAATGATTAGCGTTGAGAATGGGGTTTGTTAAGGAGTTACCACGAGAAATTAAATCAAGTATAACTTATAAAACTGGTTAAACTTAAAAATCACGTAAAAAAATATCCTAAGATAGAAAAAAGAAGCTTCATTATTAAAAAAACGAATGAGTACATTGTTATCAGTATCGTTTGCCTCGCAAATTCTCTTGCATGATATTTTTGTAATACATTTTAATTAGAGATATTAGCCTTTTTCATAATTTACCATAAAACCTGCTTTGATCAACATATCATTCAATAAGTAATATTAGGACTCAACGGATAAATTCTTTTGCTTGTTCTCATAAAAAAATAAAACCCTTGCACCTTGTGAATTCCTGGAGTTTGTGTCAAACTTTAGATTTTCAAAGTAATTCATGTTAAAATGGCAGTAATGCAACTTTCAAGAGTCACTATGATCTGCATATAAGTGAAAGTTAATTTTTGTTTTAACCGTGGTTCTAAAAAAATGCTTAATAAAGTTTGGGTGGGGCAAAGTACGAATGAGTTTCCGAGTATGTATTTGAAGAATGCCTTCCTATATCCCTACCAAAAACACTCGGGCAAGATGAAAACTTTGCGTGAAGAAGGAGCACATGCCCCACCATGCGGAGATCTTTAATTGAAGAAGTCTGAACATGATATCCGAGTAGTTAGATAAAGTACCTAAAGATAGAGTCGGAGATTTCAACGCCTGAATAGATGGGGGCAGTATACACGCTTGGGTTCCCAGCGGAACAATAGGGGACAGATGACAGGGTGTACGTAGGGTGATCACTATGGAGCGTGCCCTCTTTTCCCAGATGGGGGTAGCTGCTTTGGAGATACAGGGGCTTTCATTCTAACATTTAGTATGGCGTGAGCGGTTAATTAGGGCCCACGAATCAAGTTACCCATTGTTCGTGACGTTCCGTCAAAAAAGAATGAGGGGCTGGAAAGAAAAGAGTCAAGCAAAAACACATTTGAACTTGTATTAAATATTAATAATAAAATCGTTTGGTATTATTTTGTATGCAAATTAAAGGCATCACACAACATTGTAGCAGTGCCATACATTGCATAGAAGTATCCTATACGATAATATAGTAGTGCCATAAAATCTGAGCTTCCCATGAGGCTAATGTTTTTATAATATACGTTTAGAAAATGAAATCGTCATCATTTTTGTCATTATTTGTTTTTTTAGTGTCTTCAGTGAGGAAATTTATAAATCTTCAAAACATTAGCTTCTTTAGTCACCTGTCAAGAAAAAGTTATGCAAATCGTAAATTGTATTAATCTTTTGATGTGTAAGGGAAGTTTGTAGCAGATTTATGCGAAGGGTTCATGAATTATCCAGAATTATAGGCTTTTTCGCAACGGCACGTTAATTCGTTGTCTCATTAAAGTTAAGATTCTTTATTTCCATGTTAATATCTTACGTGATCAGCAAATTATTTATTACACTTAGGTAGCACTTATTCCAATTTTGTTAGACTCAATTAAGTACAAGTAAAAATTTTTGAAAAATTATAAAGTGGTATGAACTTAATTTCTTATTGAAGGTCATTGTAATGAATCAGTAACGTTGTTTCTCAAATGCCTCGAAATTACGAGGTGCATTCAAGTTGTAAGACCGCCAATTTTTTTCTCCGAACTAAAAACAGATAGAATCATGCGGTTTGTTTTAAAATGAACAGGCACTCTTTGTCAATACGTGACAGAAATGGCAGCACTGTACGACAGGCAGTACCTCTAGCGGCAGCCGCGAGAATGAG
>LYUA01000122.1:1907966-1921599 GCA_002093875.1 Calopteryx splendens
GGGGGGTTTGGAGAACGCGAGGAAGGGGAGATGGCCCGTAATGGGTCTTTTCAATGTGTTCCCGATCGGAGAGACTTATGGAAGTTTTTTCCTCGCGTGTTTATTCATTTTTTTATTATTATCATCATTCTCCCCTTCAAAATATTCCGAATACATATATATCTCAGCGCTATGAAAAAGAAGCAGAGGATAAGTAGAAGAGAAGGATGAGGAGAGGACCATCTTCGGAAAATTTACTTCAACTTCTCTAGTTTACTTCCTGTATGTATACATATGTAATTGTGTGTGTGTTATATATACATATATATACATATATATATATCTATATATATACGCACACACATTTTAATAGTATGTGTGTATTATATTTATATATCGTTCGTTTTCTAATATCATCTCTTATTCATCCGTTCGCTTTTTTCGCGGGGCAGAGTGAAAGGAAGGAATCCATTGATGCCATTGATGAAATTTTCCCTCCTTTTTAAATGTGTGTTTGTGTGTGTGTGGGCCCTCAAATATTCTATCTCGTTAATTTCTCGTCTTGGGGAATGCACTGCGTGGCTCCTCGGTTCAAATGACTCTAGATGCGAATATCGTTCGGATCGTTCACCAGGGACTGATATTTTTTTGCGAAGTTTTTCCCCTACTCATTTGGGGAAGAACCAATGCTTATCGGTCAGGTGCGCTCCATGTGGATGCTCGTAAGGGTTTTATATAATGATGCAAACGGATATAGAAATGCTGGGGGCGAGTAATTGAAAGATGTTTATTGATATGCACGGAGATCCTTTCCATGCTGGGATGGCCGGTAATACAGTTGGCTACTGAAGAGCCTTCAAGTACGTACGATGAAATGTGAGGAATAAAATAAAGGCGCATAATATATACCACCAAGAATAAACGGGAGAATCGATCCGGGCGCATGAATGCCGCACGAAAAGGAAATATTTAAAATAATTATATTCCGAAGGATTTCGTAAATAATTTAATGCCTTTTAACTCATCCAGGCTAGGGAAGTTGCCTGTTGAAAATCAATGGGGGAAAGACTACCAAAGGTATGTATTTGTGATGGATTTTATTTGTTTGGCTTGTTTAAAAATGCAATGACAGGGGGTTTTCGGCAAAAGGCAAGTAATCGGGTCCCCCTTAAATTCGCTTCACTTCATGTTTCTTCTATATTTCCATTAGTTATAGTATTCGAGGTAGAGGTCATGGTTTTAAATTATAATTTTTAGTATACTGATTCCAGGTGATCCTCCTCCCCGAGTTTGATGCGTACATAGATGATCCATCAGACAAGTTTTATTTAGAACATTTGCCCCGGAGTCCACCCTCAATTTCTTATGGCTACATAACGTATTTAAAAGCTGCTTGATGTGTGCCGTCTTTAGAGACTTAGGAGTTGAGGCTAAAAAAAACCTTTGTGAATCTCAAAAATAAGGTTTTTACTCATTAATGCACAAATTACCTGCACTTAAGATCCGCAGCCCATCTGAAAGTACATAACCCGGATGGAAATGTGAAATGGAAATACGCGGAAATACACGCATAATAAACCTGTACCTTAGATCAATGCCCCTAAGTATACCTGGGGAGGAGACAAAGGATTTTGAAACACCCTTGTGAATTTCCCCATAGAAAAATTAGTGTCACCGAAATAAATTCGCTAAATTTGCAGGCATTCTTGGAACATAGCATATCACTCATCGTGATATTCTGAAGGTGATCCGAAACCAAGCAAGATTTTCTTGAGCGAAATTTAAAGAAAATAGTTTCAGTACTTCATTATGAAGTACTCTCCCACATGCTCTATCAGATAAAGAATAGAATTCGCATGGAATAATGATATAATGATAATCTGACAAAATTCAGCCTAAAACAACGCCAAAAGATAAAGTTTTGAAAGGATACATTTCTCCTGTTAGTTTCATCATTTATTCATGACCTATTTCAGATGGCTTTCAGATAATGCAGGCAAATCCATAGCTAACCGATGAATAATTCAGAAAGATGCTGACAGACATGATATTCTAAAGTTGTGCAGAAGCGCCTTGAAATGCCCAACAGGAAAAAATTCGAAATAATCGATAATATAAAATATTATGCTAAAAATTTCAATTTTTAATAAGTTCCATGGATTAATTCAATGGAAGAGTGAAATCCTAAAATGTTAAAATATTTGCAATCATATTTTTCCGGATAATTTCATTTGGCAATCTGCCTTACGAAAAATTTCATTTACGTAGCCCACTGAAAAAAATTAAATACAGGCGAGACTGCCAGAATTATATAAAATAATTAACTTCACTTAAATTAAATGTAAGTAAATCATCTTCGCCTAATGGGGATATAAGTTAAATCTAACAAGCGAAAGGTTCTAGCATATAGCAAGATATAAGAATATCTAGAAGACAGAAGGTACTAATTAATTAGACTAAGCACAAATCAAGCGCATCAAAGTATCTTCCTTCTAAAATCGACCTAATTATATTTTTTACTCCGCACATGGAAAATTTATCATGTTTAGTTTGTATAGCGATAGTCTATAGTATAATTTTATGGGGGAAACTCATTAGGAATTATGCAAATGCATCATTTTGTTTGAAACTTTACGCAGTTTCCTATAATATTAAAGTTTTTAACGCTGCGCCACACATTTCCAATGAGAGTTTTGGTAAAAATTAAAAAGAGTAGCCAAATTGTAATTAACAATTTATTAAAAAACTTGCCCTTTGATTCAAAATCATTTCAAGGTTCGGAGGGGCTTTGAAGGTAAAGTCTAAGTCCCTTCGTTTAACTGCTCTCTGAGTTTGAGCCATCACCGAATCATCACTCTGCTTTGGCAGTCCGGAACGCTCTGAACAGTCTGAAAGTACCGCACTTAACCCCCCTTGTCCATCGTGAAAGC
Organism: Calopteryx splendens; assembly: GCA_002093875.1. Taxonomy (NCBI): domain Eukaryota; kingdom Metazoa; phylum Arthropoda; class Insecta; order Odonata; family Calopterygidae; genus Calopteryx; species Calopteryx splendens. The sequence continues at coordinate 1,910,876 of LYUA01000122.1, forward strand.
GCCATGGCATTGTCTGGCACCTGTCTCTCCCGGACGGAACCGGAGTCTCTTCCCGTCACTTCACACGATCATAAACTTGTTCACCGACCAAGGGAGCCTGATGGAGCCGAAGAATGGTCTGTGGGTGGTGGTCGTGCGGCGGTGGTACTTGATCGGTCCCTTCGTGGAATGCGCGCTCCCCGGGTATCGATTGACACCCGGCTTGGTAGGGATGCGGTTGCCCGGTGCGTGGTGGTCGTCGCCGTGGTACCCGTGGGCCGAGGAGGTACCGGCCTGATGGTGATGGCCACTGCCCGAGGTCGCAGGCCGATGGCTGCCGTGAGACGACTGGGAATGGTGGCCGTGACCGCTGCCGGAGGGCCCCACGTGGTGGTGAGCACCAACGGTGCCTGAACTGTGACCCCCTTGGGGAGAACCGTGGTCGTGGTTTCCGCCGCTGTGGGAGCCTCCGTAGTGTCCGTGTGCCGAGGTCGAGTGGTGATGGTCGTTGCCCGGAGACGGGTGGTGATGATCGCCGTGCGATGGGACGGAATTGTGGGAAGCGGCGCCGTGAGTATGACTGCCGACGGTCATTTGGCCGTGGTGAGCGTTGCTGTGTGACCCCGAGGAGTGGTGACCTGAGCCATGATGATTTTCGTGGTCAATTGAACCGCTGCCATGCTGGTGGGTATGCCCTTTGTCGCTGCTGCCGTGATTGGAGTTGTGGCTGGAGTAATGAGGTCTAGCCACGTCGTGTGAATGCTCCTCCGTGATCGGCGCTGGTTTCAAAGGCCCCGAAGGCTTCATCAGAGACTGCAGGAACGCGGCCACTGGCAAGTAAAGTTAGAAGTGTCAAATTTGGCTGCCACGGGATCACGTAAATAGAACAGCAAATGGACATATGCATAAGACACCAGTTTGTATATCCGTATTTATTAAAGAAAGCTGGATTCATATATCTTTAATTTAAGAAAAATATCAATCCAGCGAAACAAATGAGCTCATATTTTCTGTCGTTATGGTCAACATATTGTTTCCAATTAATGTCCGACTAATTCATTCGGGGGAAAATTATTTTGTAGCAACTTAAAAGAACATATACTCATCATAGAACTGATAGAAATTCGGCAGTATTTTTTTATAAATCAATCCAAAGTATTGAATCAAGAGGAATTATCAACCGGGAAAACGAAAGAAATAAACATTTCATTGAATGTTACCTCTCATGAAATAAGAGTTACGATTTTCACAGGAAAATTCTTGGCATTTTTGGTGGAGGTTAACTAGTTAATAGCAAGAATAATACATTTCCAAGCCCAAAGAGGCCAAGGAAGCTATCAAAATTTGAGAAAAACATCAAAGAAGCTTAGGAACAGCTAAAATGGATAGTTGACAGACTCATATGCGGTTCGATATTTGCATTATATTTCTAATTTATATCATCAGATGGAAAAACGGTCCTTGAAAGTTACACTTTTGTGTGGCCACACGTAACAAATCCAAAACCACTGGAATTTACCTCCATGGTTCCCAGATGGCTTATGATGCGACTCGCCATGCGATGAGTGGTGCGTGGGTGCATGGTGATCGTTGTTGTTGGGGGTGAAAAGGGAGGCATGACTGCCATGGTAAGCTGGTTTGTGAGGCGATTGGTTATGACCTTGGCTTCCGTGATGATTGTCGCCGTCATGGTGTTTTTTATCGTCATGATGGTGCCCAGGCTTGGTCATTTGGTGAGGTATACGGTGGCCTCCCTAAATTTTATAGTCAAAAAATAAATATTGATAATATTAACCAGGGAGGTAGTACATTTATTACAATATAATATTATTTATTTATAATAGCCCACAGTTCAAGTGCATTTTATAATGTATGTGAACGCCAAAATTCCCGCGAAGACTTCATTGTGAATGGTGATGAGACATGAGATGGAGAATATGACGAGTTTACCAAATTAAAGAAAAAACTTACTAAGTTCAAACTAGCGCCACAGTGACACTGTTATAACGATAGCCGTGATATCTATCGAGAATGTTTGCCCACTTAGTCATATCGAGGTTTGGGTATTTTATCTGGGTGTGCTGCAACGACGGAGAAAGAACGATCAAAGGGAAACATCTGAAACGGGTGAAAACAACTCTCGAACCAATGCTTTCATGTTTAAAAGTGGACATTAATGAAAGGGGAAAACTTTGTTGAGAACATTATGACGGCTATTACCCAGTGGGCAGGTATCACGTTTTTGATTGCTGATCATTCTTTAATGGCATATGCAAACTATGAGGAAAAAAATCCTCACCAAAATGGTGATTTTTAAATCGGAAATTTGATCAAGATGAAAAAAAATACCGTCTTTTAATAATTCAAGGAAAAGGCGAGGTAAAGAATTGTTTCTTGAGGCCGAGGGTTTCGAAAATTTCTCACCCTCCTCAAGGTGACTTCACAAAAATTAATATGTTAAAATAAATGCAAAATGATACGTTCACCACATAGATGCATGTTCGGGGCTTCAGTTTAATTTCTTGGAAAAATATTGTCATTCCAATTTGTTATCATATATATAAAAAGAGAATTTATTAATCAAAGCGAATAAGACAGGAAAATAAACATGAATCTACTCTCAATAAAATGTGCGACTGTGGATATTCATTGACGAAGCTACCGAAATATCCTCCCTCAGAAGAACATCCAAATATATTCTCATGATAAGAGAAAAAAACACGAAATTATTTTATTTCAATATGTAAATCGTCCATTACTATAAAATTTTGTGTTGAAAATTGTACGAAAAAAAAGTTTCGTTTTACATTGATGTATTACAAATACTCACTTCGCTATTTTGTTCTCTTCTTATTCATTTCAAACACCTGGCCTTACAATGAGCCATCGAAACAATCCATTCAGACCAATGTAAAGAAAGCAGAAATTTGAATAGCTGTATATCTATAAGGAGGCTATGGAAACTTAATAGATATTTATATAATAATTAGTAAATAATTAGTAAAAATGTTCATACCGAAGAGCATATGACTAACCGTAAAATCATCAATATATAAGCCATTTTCTCGAACTGAGAAGAGGGAAATCAATAACAGTATGTTTAACATAATTTTACTCAAAAAATATTGTATTTTTTTTTTAAATACCGTATTACATTCGGAGGAAGGAATAGCAGTAAATATAACGATACTTACATTTAAAAATGAGTGCGGCTTGGAAACCGTGGACGCCGACGAATCATGGTCATCATGCCATCCGTGGAAGATCGACGCTATCATTCCCATAGGCTTCTTCACGGATGACGCGAAGGATCCCATGCCGTAGAATGCGTCTTTTTCATGCTCTGTGGGGAAGTGTGCGGTGGAAGGAAAGAGAATCGGCGCCGTGCTTGAGGGAAAACCATCCTTTGGGAATGGCATGCACCACCCGAATTTATTGCACATACCCAGCCGGAAAGCTTGGCTCATGTGCGCGAGAATGCTCGACAGTGACGGCTCGTGAGGATGTACGTTTGAGTGGTGCTCAGGCCTCGAGCCGGAGTCTTTGACACTGACGCTGTCAGTAGTGGGGGGGCCACCGTGAGACTTGGAGATCTCAACGACTGCTTCATCTGGTTCTTCTGGCGTGATGGAGGCTTTGACGCTCGCAGAAATGTCTGCAGATTCCTTCGACTTGAGACCAACATGTTCCGCCAAGTCTATCGTGTCATCGCTAGCGGGAGGAGCAGCGCGGGCAGCAGATGTAAGAGCAGCCATTAGGATGGCCACGCTGAAGAAATGGATTGGCTGCAAAGGAAATGCGATAGTAGTTTATCGGCGCTGCGTCATGCTGAGAAATCAAATATTCAGCAAACTATGGAAGTGAATAGAATTTTCGGAAAAATAATTTGAAGACAAATTTAATTTACGAAGATTAATATCTCCCCCGTAATATCTTATTGATGAAGATATAACACACTTATCGCACTCTTTTCACTTCGAGAATAGACACTGAAAGAAATATGCTGGAACTTACCGTCATGATACTTTATTCCTTGTTCTCCTCCAGCTTAAAATGTAACAGACTGTTCTCCACTTTCTGAGCAGTGGCTTTAAGTAGTATTTCTCGTTTCGAATTGAAACTTTCCTCACGCGCGTGGATTTGCGTTTCACTTAATAACTTTGAAATTGGCTCATTAGGACGTAATGGTGGGTGAAAGTGACGAAGGGGTAATTTCAAAGGATCATTGACCATTCGTGAATCTCTTAATTGCTTCTAATATTCACTACATCTTTCCAATCCCAATAAGCTACTGTTATGTGAGGTCGTTAATTAGTTACGAAAATGAATCACTTAACGGAATGGGATCTGATTTATTTAGATCCACGAGACTGGAAGACTTAAAGACTGTAAATTATTGGTATGCAATTTATTGTCTATATCTCAACTTCACTAAGGAATGTTTAGCGTACGGAAATGGATTCAAAAAATTTTCCTTTTACCTGCAGACTAACAAATCGTCTAATGGCTTCCGGTGAAAGGTCGATTAGAAGATAATTGATACTAGTATATTTGTATGTACTCTTGTATAGTTGTTTAGATTCACTTATTGTTTTCCAATGGTACTCACACTTAACTATTAAATAAAATGTTAATGGAAACCTGTTAGAAGAGCATAAATGATATCGAAGTATACATTTCTCATAATCTTAGACCACCTACTCTAATAATCGGAAAAAATAAAAACAAATAGTCTGCCAATATAATTTATAAGTACGATATATATTAAATATTTATCTTAAGAGTAAAATTAGTATTTAAAGATATACGTTATAGGTATATAAAATCTCGCTGCAAGGTTTAATTGAATATGAAATTTATCGTTGGAAATACGTGGAAAAACGTTGTTGGAAACTTGAAATTAACATTCTGAAGCTTCACTAATAATCGCTTTAAGTAAAGGTTTAATTGATCGTAACGTTACCACAGCCTGATTGTCAAACAATTAAGAATTCTAAGTAAATTTAAGAGATTCTAAATAATCCTATGTAGACCGTTTCCAGTGCCTAATCATCTTATCAGAAATCAATACGAAAATAGCTCTTTCCTTTTGTTTGGACTAATGAGATTTAAACCCATATTTAGTTAATCCTATGGAATTCGAACTGAAGTATACCAAAAGAATGATTTGAATAAAATCTCATTTCACTTTCCTTTTAAGTTATAATCTCATATCCTTCAGGTAATGAAAAATAATTGAAAAATCTTAATTTTTTTCATTCACTCAATCTTTGATGGATCATGTAGTTGTACGAACCTCCAGTGGGGTTTCATCTGTCAAATTATAATAGTGGTTTGCGTTTAATATTAATTTGAGTTAATTTATTTACTCGAATTGTGAAAACATCTGATTAAATAATATTTTACCTAACAAAGCGGAATTTTGTGCCTGTTTGCTTCCAGAGTTTTTTTCCTCGAGGAATCCAACGCTTTTTAAGCATGCAAAAACTAAATGTAGGCTAATCTAGGATAAACTATTGAAAGGCGCCAGGTTCCTAACTATTGAACGTTTCATCCAGAAAACGTTGCGTCCTTTTTTTAATTGTTAATCGGGAAGCACAAAGGGGGATCTTAATAGCCTCTAAGCACTTCTGACATTTCCTGGAATCGATCTCGAGCATACGGCGTGGACAAGTCACTCCACACCTCAGATCTCCCCTCAACCCTTTCCCAAATCCCGCGGCCTTTTCATCTCTCCGTTTCGTCAAAGAGCTTATGTGGCAAACAAAAATTCATACGTGCGTTTAACATGCATTTGACGGGGATAAACACCCAGATATTAACTACCATCCCGTCTCAAGGAGGCGTGCGTCAGACGCGGCGCGGGGAAACATCCCCGGGCGAGGAGTAGCCGCCCTCAGTAATTCTTCGCGGAGAGAGGAAGTCCGCGCGGTTATACCGCTGATTACATCTCACGCAGCCGATATCTTGAGAGGAGAGCACGCCATTGCGGTGGAGGGAAATGGCATGCGTTGGGTCGTTAGTGACCCCAGGGGATCCCGAAATATGCACCGACCGCCGCCTCGCGGAGCGTAACTGCCCGGGGGCCTTAGGGATCCCTATATGTCCATTTCCTCCCTCCACGGCTCAACTCTCCCTGCTTAAAGGTTACTGTCCTCTCGTCATGCATTTCCATTTCACCCCCTCTCACCATGGGAGAGGTGAAATTAGCGCCCCCCACGAGCTTGCTCGTTGTTCTTTTCGTTGCGTCCTGTCAGTACTATCGCATTTCTCAATGAGATGGAATCATCAAGATAGAAAAATATATAATTTTTCTTTTTTTTATTTGGTCTGAAATAATTAATATGTTAAATGATATATGATTTCCGTTATTCTCAATAGCATCTGTTCTCGTATTATGAGAAGGTGCTTGAGGTTCAATAATACCTTCTGATATTCTATTGTCATTAAAAGGGTCGTTTAATTCAAAAGGAAATCGTTGTTTACGGAAAAAATATTTTAATATATATGCGAATAGTCTAAGAAGGACGGAAATAAGTGCGTTAAACGTGTTAATGCGACAGTTTGAAGTGAGTGATTCATTGCTTTGACACTTTTTTCGTGGACTGACTAGAGGATCTTTGCAGGAGCTTGAATCAGAAGGAAAAAGTTGCGAATAAAGTACGCAACAAGTATATAAATTTAATGCTCCATAAAATATATTTTTTAAATATATTACTTTCATTGTCTGTTAAATTAAAAAAATCAAATTGAGTCATGTTTATTATTTATTTTTTTATTTATTGATTAAAAAACTTATTTTCAATGCTCTTAATACATACAAAATATATATCATACATTATGGACCGACTACAAAGGATACAAAAAAGACTAGGACTCCGAGAGGGAATAAAATAATGAAAAAAAAACAACTTGGTTCTTAGTCATTTATTTCCTATCAACTTGCTAGTAACGAGCATAGTCTTATAAATTTTATATTTATTTTTAATAATTTATTTACTAGGGTAGAAATGTTCCTATTTCATTCCTTGAATTATGCATACTCTTTCCCGTCCTATTATTCAAAAAGAACATTTTCTATGACATTTTTATTTAGTTACTTTTAAAATTTCGCTTGCTTTCGTTGCTATAATGACTACAAAACAGCATTTTCAGCACACCAGATGTCCTTAAAGCATTAAAATATTGTGTGCAATTCAGGTTTAAATTGAAATTTTCACTTTTGTAACACTGTTTTCTGCCGAAAGTTCCAAGAGAAGAGAGGAACGGAGATAGGACGCAGAATAATAGCAACGTTAAAACATATTTGAAATTTTATAGGCTGTCTGAATAAAATATCGTCCATTTGCTCACAATTTTAAGCAAGTCCAGCAGGAAACTAAAGCGTAATACGTTTACGTTCACAATGTTATCTATTTTGGAAATTTTTCACCGTTAACAATATGTGTTAGAAATTCCTACATTCAGCTAATAACTATTATTTTCACCAGGTGTATGTTCATGTATTAATAATTATGCAGGATTTTGCCCCAAAAAAGATATTGTTGAATGATTTTTTTCATGTGTGTAATTTTAGCACTACATTTAGCGTTCAAAATACCGAGTAAAGTATTCCAAGGCACCGCAGGAAAGGAAACTCATCCATAAAGGTCGTGTTGCAATTGGAAACAATACAGAAGTAGTTGCGCTAGCTTGAAATCCCTTTAGACATGTGAGGTCCAGATAAATATGCCTCGGCTACTAGTCTGGGAACCACTTTTCCAGGTTTTTTTTACATTTTGCCACGGTCGATACATTATATAGTAGCAATAACGATTTTAAGGGATGGCGCACGAAAAGAAATCGAAGACTTGTACCAACTGAACCGGCACAAAATGGAGACTGTCAGTTTTTTTTCATGGATTCCCAATATGTTTTTTGGGTTTTTAATTATGAATGCGAACCTGATCACTGTTACTAATGGGATGTTCCGATTAACCTCAATTTACTTTTATAGCTGCGCCCAGGTGTAATGGCGTCTTTCATGAATGACGTCACATTATTTCTGGGCGTCTGCACCCCCCTGACGTCATTCTGCTCCCAATAGTCCATCTCTTAATAATTTGAATGTTTGCTTTATTCTGAGTCACGAGACAATTGCGTGTCAACAAATTGCAGATAACAGGCTAAACAATCAGAAAATTCACAAAAAGCAAATTTCGCAGAACAGGATGGAAGACAAAACATTACAGCCTCCTGTCGAAATACCGAGCTAAGTTTTTATGTCATTATGGAAAGGCACCTTCTCCTCACATCTCTCCAAGTTTCATCACATTTTTCCGAGTCCCCTCTTCCTCTCCCAAAGTTGCGACGTCACTTATGGTCGCCACCGATCTTATAACCCACTGTCACGGCGATGGTCCTAATTATCAGATGAAAGGGACAAGACGTATTCCTCGACACCAAAATATTTTCTTTCGCTTAACTAACGAGTTTTTTTTAATTTGACACACATTGTAATTTTCTGTCAATCAAATCCTCCAAGAAATAATTTATTTATTGTGACTTCCACTTCTTTTCTCATTGAAAGCCGTTCGTTACGAATCTTGAGGTCCGAGCCGTCATATTACTACAGAACCAACCGCATTCATCCTTCTTCTTTAAGTGTGGCACGGGTTCGTGAAGTAGAAGCAAAATCAAATCCTCGAGGCGCGTAAAGACAGGCACCTCATACCGCTCTGCTAGTTTTTCAAACACACCCGTCTTCTCGCCTGACCACTGATGCATTACGAAGCCGGGGGAGAGAGAGGGAAGCAGTTTCCCCGCCGGCTCCATCTGTCCACCAATCCGGATAGCCCATCGTCCCACGATTCCTCCTTCGACTTTCGTCCACTTCACTCTGGGTATTGCACTGGGAGGGGTGGCAGGGTCGTCCTGACCCCCTTGCGTCCTTCGGCGTCGTAGGGCTTCAGCCTCCTCGGGCGGCACTCCGGCAGGGGTTGCGGGCAGGGCCCTTCCGGCGGCGGCAGGAGGCAGAAGCGAGGATCCTGGACGCATTCCTCGTCGGCGCCACCACACTCCAGGGTGGAGCAGTTTCGGGCCACATCCGCGTCGGGGCAAGGGGTGGCCGAGTCTGCGGTGGATGATAGCGAAGGGCATGGAAAAAAATCAAAAATAAACAAGGTCGTGTGAGTTCATGACTCAACACATTAGCGTTGTTACTACTCAAAATTAGTTATAACTGGTTCAGCTCTGAATTTAACGATTGTGACACGGTCATCAAAATCAAAGTTATATAATTCAGTTCCAAGAATATATATGTTCACTCGAAGGGGAGTAAAACGTTTTTCATTTATTAATTCAATTTGAAGCTGCAGCTCTCCATTCTTCCACAAACAATGATAAATCCGCTCTTACGCCGTATTAACTTTCCCGGCTAAAACATCAATATTTCTTAGGCCCATGTGCTATGTCAGTGTGTCTTATAGTGTGGTCAATTTAAAAAAAAACTGGTTTTTATTTGCCATATAACACTCAAAATAGTATTTTCTTCTCGTGCTCTATCTGTATTCTTCCTCGTTCCCTCTGATCTATACACTCCACACCTGTGCTTTCACTGACTACTTCCTTTTTTGTGAATGAATCTTCTTTATTCATAGTAGTATCCCCTTCTTCGTAAACGCCTAACCGGATTGGGCTACATCGCGTTTGATATCTGTCGAACTTGCCTTTCATTTTATGCCGACAAGGAGTAGGAGAAACTTTCCAGTCACTCTAAATACAGCTTCGCGCATCATAGGATTTTCACATTAAATCTCCGAAACCCTTTATTCATTACGCTTTATTTTTTGTGCTTTTTGTTTGCCTCTTCCAAGTACATATATATTTAATAGTCCAGGTGAGAGGTTGTAACTCTGACTAGAATATTTATTTATTTATTTTCACCTCTTTTTCTTTCGTCTCTCACGTGGTGATTGGGATGGGAGTTTTTGTAGGGATGATAGATTATTTTCCTGTCAATGAAACCCTTTCATGTTTATCCACCAATAGGGGCATCTGATTCCGATCGGCGATATAAAAGGTCTTCTCCAAGTCCACGAATGTAATGGCTGGTTTAAGTTTGTCAATTACTACGCCGGTATCCTTACAAAGAATAGGCCTCTCTCATTCCTTAATTCCTATTAAGCCATAATTATTTTTCCAACAGGTTACTTACAGTCTTGTCTTATAATACTTTTCCACTTATTCGCGTCAATATATTTTACTCGTATGATGCCACACTCAGGGTTCGGTGTCTATCTCTTTGTTCCCTGTGCCTTTAAGTATGGAAATTTTTACTCTACATGCAATTATCTAAAATTGTGATGTTGCGAAAAATCGTTTAAAAATTTCTAGGTAGGTACATTTTAAATCATTCAATAATATTTTGTTCAAATTTTCATTTACCACTGAGCTAGGTTCTATTAATATTGTGTTAGTAAATTTAAAACTAAACAAAGTGCTGCTAAAGTATATGGAACAAGCTCATACATTTGCCACAGTTGAATCAACTGGAAAATGCGAAATGTTAAAAGCTATGCGATATTTCGGGTACCAGACCTTCCGTAGGCGGCACAGGGACAGGAACTGCCCCCCAACCCCCGCATTTTTTTTACTCGCTGCTGGGCGTAGTATTGGGTGGGATCTACCCTCAACCTATCAAAACCAATTTTCGTGTTTACATATGCGAAAAATTCACAGTGAAAAAATCATTCGCCTGAACCGGG
>LYUA01000123.1:11710-25975 GCA_002093875.1 Calopteryx splendens
GGGCGCAGTGGGGTCGGAAGAGGTTTTCTTCTTTGCCTGCGGGGACTCCACATTCGGCATCCGCATTGGGGAGAATCGTCGTGGGGGTCGGACCGGGGAGGGTGTGGGGGGATAGAGGGGATGTATTCTTTCCCCTCTTGATGGTTGTCTCGTTTCACATCGGGTGGCAATTAATCACTAATCGTCGTCTGTCCGCCTACAATACGCTTTCGCCTTATATGCACTTCTGACCTGGTGAAGGTTTCACCTTCTAGGCGGTTTACACTTCACTAAAAGGAATTGGCACACGTTTAAGCCTCCCTTTCGGTCGGAACGGAATTCTTTTCGGCAACTTCCGAGGAAATTGGAGTTTTAAAAATTGCCTCATTAGTCGATGCATCTTTAGGGCCGATTACCCGAGAACGTGCTCGTTGTCTAAGGTCAGGGCCTAGGTCCCTCCTCTTAAACATCATTAACAGATCAAGTACCCTTATTACCGCGCATCCAATTCTAGTTGTGCGTGAAGCATTGCAAAATATTTCTTCAAGTCTTCATCGAAAAAATTTTAATTGGCATGAGCAGGAATTATTGAAGCTGCATGTAATATAAGGCTTCGTGTTATTGAATTCATTTCAATTTAAAACGGGATTATAAAATATGGCGCCATGTTAGGCTTGTGTGCAAAGTGTTCGCCACAAAAGGGTCATCGGTTCAAATCCTGGTTATGCCTCTGGACACCTTCATCAAAACCCAATATGCGTTATTTTCTTGGTACCATAATCGCAAACGAAACCGCAGGCGATACAGGGAATGGAACTGACCCCCGTCCTCGGCATGAGGAAGTTGCTAACGCCGTTAGGATTATTGCTAGTAGCAAATGGTGGTAGAGCTTTGAAAACTATGGTTCCGTTTCATAACAGTTACTTTCCATAACAGTCAAAAGTAATAAAGTAAGCTTTTTATATATCTGGGAATATTCTATTTTTCCTTTTCTCTTTTTGATTAATAATTACTTTTGAAACTATTTCCGTTCACAGTAGTGGTATTGTTAGGGGATTATTTCTGCTCAGAATGGTGTGCGAAAGAAATTCTCGGCAGAGACTGAGAAATAGAAAGTCCCTTCTAGATTGTTGCTAAAGTTTAATCGAAGTATAGGAAATCACTAAAGAATGGTGTGCTATAGAATACTTTGGTCTTTTAGAACAATATAATTTTGCTTCTTGAATCCACACTCAACTTTGAAGGTTTCAGACCTTCGAGCAAGTGACCGAGGGGTTGGGGAAATCGAAGTCACATTGATGACCGGTCCGCATCCCCTTTAGCCCAGCGCCACCCTTTCAATGAGCAAGTAAACCTCATAAGGCGTCAAAAAAAACCCCAAGGTTAGTCATCGCCTATTCCACGGGCTGAGATTCTCATTCCAGGTGACTCTTTTAGTCGACCTCGAAAGAAAGGCGCTTTTTGGGAGTTGCGTCTTCTCTTGTTGGTGGAAGACTCATTGTCAGGAAAACCCAGTCTCCGACCCAACGGGGAATTGGTAATGATTGCGCAGTTTAAAGTGCCCTCTTTATTTTTCATCTGTAGGTATGTCCTGTTTCACCATAAGTAGGTAGCCAATGCATTGTGATACCCAGCCCCTTCCGTTTTTATGTATTGAGTCTATTCGTGAATTTAGTTTGGCCCAGAAATTTCTATGGTGTCGGTACTTTACAGTATATGCTAATCTTTGACCACTAAACTCCAATGGGCACAGTTTATTTTAGAATAAAAGGAATTTTAACTACCGAAAGTTCGTGGTTTGTAAGATACATCGTAATTTTAATTTTTTTCGAGTATTCTGAGTATATTCATGAGCAATGTTAAAATGCAAAAGAAAATTCATTTCCAGTGCAGATTTAATGTAACAAATGATTATGTTTTCCCTGTGTATTCACTAATATATTGCCTTCGCGTATTTATTTACTCCAGTTTCTTATCTTATCTACAGCTTCTTTCTTATCTATGACCGTTGCCATTCACATCCGGTCATGCCGGCTGCGATCATTAATTGCACTTAAGAATATACGTTATGCCGTGGTCTTTCCTAATAATAATATGAACAAATCTCGGCATCAAAAATAAAGTTTAGTCTTTAACCCGGGAATACGTACGGTTTTGAGGGCTTCGCTGCCGTCGTGAGCATTGGCTACTGAAAACGAACTCCTTTCTTAGGTTCTGATGCATAGTCTTTTGACTATTTCCGCGATCGTACGGCAAGCATAAGATAAAATTCAAGATTCAAGCATAAAATTGTATTTAAATTACTCTTTCATTAAAATTTTTAACTCATTTATTTCAAATAATCAACCATAAATTACCTACCATTTCAATGACTTCATTCACTCATTGAACTTCACTCCATCTGTTAATTGAAAAAAAAAAGTTTCCGTGCAACGGCTCCATTTTTAGATTCTAACTTACACCTTTCCTTTCCATTTTGCTCATGATTCATCTCTCATCGACCCAAAACCGGGGATGCGCGATTGGACTAGGACTACCAAACCCCACCCCAGGAAATTTCAGGCCATCACCGTGCGGCTAGTGCCACCTGGAGGAGGGAGGCAATGATTTTCGGACAAATGAGTGTTATCCCCGAGCGGCGACTCACTTTCATCGCTTTGATCTGACGCTTGTAGCAGCTCCCTCACCCCTCCACCTCACGCCGTCGCCTTCGACCGCGCGCTCAAGCGAACCTTTTGACGCGCCCTCCCTCGCCTCCACTTGAGCGGCTTCGCTGGGGCTTTCGCCTGCCCCTGTGATTAGTGGCGATCGACAAATTAGTCCGACTCTCCATCGCAAGCCCATCCTCGTCGCCGCTACCTCGCCCGCCCTCGCCCGCCCTCCTCCTCCTCCCCCCTCCCTCTTACTCCTCCTCAATCCCCCCTACTCCTCCTCAATCCCCCCCACACACACACGAACCGCGGACCGACCCCCTACCCCTCAAATGACCTCTCTCCCCTCCGCACCACCGCCCTCCCCTCGCCGTAACCGAGCAATCGCAGTGGGTCACTGCATAATGAGATTGGTGGGACCGGAACTAGGGAATGGCGAATGTTTCAGCGCATGTGCCCGGTGCATTTTGGAGTTGAAGCATCCAAGGCGAGGAGATGCACGCTCCGTTGGAACCTACCTGGAGTTCAAGTGTCGGCACTTCGCTCTATGGGCCTCCGGGCTCTGGGATCACGTCTCGGAATCACGAGCCCCTTCATGTAAACCATCACGTGCTTACGCGACCTATTCCTTGGACAGGACGCGAACCGCGGACTTTAAATTAGGTGACGATCATACTATCTGCCTGGCTGTCGGCCCTGGTAGCGAACTCTCAGTTCGACCAGTAAGGGTACAGGACAAAGTCACATGGGGCAGTCTGGGATCTAGGGAGGATGGGGGACACACTTTACATTGATTTTCGCTAGATATTCAGCTACTACATTTGCGATGGGTGACCTTGCATTATCGTGGCACAGCATCCGGTCAGAGCTGGAAATCCTGTTCTTTAAAACCTTTTAAACGCATAGAGAGTTTAACATAACATAACCTGTAGTGTGGCCATACTACAATTAAACGATTTTCAAAGTTTTTTTGACGTTTTTCCAAGTTTTTCTTGATCTATAGGAACTGTGGTCTGCAGAGACCTTGAAAATTATAAATTCTTTTGTAGAGCATGATAATTGGAACTCTGATGAGAATATTGCCCAGTTTAATTCACCTTAATTTCTTATTTATTATGCGAACCCAATTTGTTAAAACACTCAGGATGCAATATTCTTTTGAAAAACTCATTTAATTAGTGCAAAACAAAAAAAAATAGAAACATGGAGGTTTCGTCGTCGAAGAAATTTATTTCACGTCTGTGATGAGTGCTAAATTTTCGGCGAGTTGCTTTCAACTTCCCAATAATCTGTCTTTTTCATAATGAATTCCCTTACGTATCGAAGAAGAAACTGCATTCCGCGACCTGTCAGTTTTTTAAGTGTGCTTGTAGGTGGAGATTGGATTAGCACGTCATTGAAGCCCTGGAGGGATTTGCCTTGCATGAAGAATCTTTGCATAAAATGAAACTCAAAAGCACTTTTTTTTGAAAGGCAACTCAGACCAACGTCTTAAATTACCAGACTTACAGAAGAACATGGTGCAACTGCTTTTATGTGTGGGTACGTTATTTACCTAGTGAGCAAGTGTCAGGGTTTGTTGGAACACTTGCTTTTAATTGCATGATACTGAAAGATCATGAACTGTACGAAAAAGAAGTGCCACTCTTCAAATATATTTTCCTGTTAAAAGTTGGATATTTGACCTTGGAATAGTTATAATTGGATATTGTGCTAAGCAAGTACAAACATTTAAATCAATCGGTATGGGAGTCAATTTTTCTTACATATATTAAATTAATTTTCTAGCTTGCCTTGTTTGCTTATTGGATCTGGTCTAAATAATCTTTGCATGAAATTAAACCCGAGGCACTCTGTGTTTAGGGGTAAGTTTGGGGGTAAATAAGGCTTCAGTTCGAAGGAAACAGTTTCATCTTCCATGCACAGTAATAACTTCAAAAGATGTTTTCAGTTGGTGAAGATAAGGCCCGACCCTAGGCGTCAGGCTCCAGGCGTTTGAAATTTGCACGTTGAGAGGCCAGATCATTTCCTTGTTCCACCGTTCGGCTTCTCAGTAATTCTAAGTACTGGTTACCAGGAAATCGCATCATTTTGATTTAAAACGAGGATGTCTATAGGCACTCGGGAATTCCGGGTCCCTCAGAACTCTCCATCCACAGGGCTGCTATCACTCCTTAACCTCTCCCTCTCAATTTGGCTTGATTCTTTTGTGACTGGAGGCCACTGGAGATATCTCATTTGTTGTGACAGTTTTTCATAATTTTAAAAAATCTTCCAGGCCGCCTCAATTTTAACTTAAGTATGAATTTTGGCCTTTCTAACCTACAAATAAAGTATAGTTTTAGGAATATTAACTGGCTAAGGGCTCCTAAGTTTCGGATTCTGTAGTCTTGTAATGACCAAAATAGTCCATTTAATCATTCTTAATTATTTGCTTAGAGGCTGATTACGCTGTTAAAATGATTTCAGGGAACTGTTTATTTATGTTCTATGATGCTAAATGATTTGAGTACAAATAGGTTGGTCGATAATTAATAGTACAAAAATTACAAATCAATCTTTGATACACAAGTACTTAAAGAATACTGTGATGGGATTGTGTCATTGAATGATGACTTCAAGTGTTGTATGAATGAGTAGAATTTTATTTAAATCATAATGACTGATTCGAAGATGAGGAACGTGAGAGTTAAGAGTAAAAATTCAGTTGATTCAAGATATTTAACAATCGTTTATTATTGAGTCTAACGCTTAAAAGTATACACTTGTTAAATATTCATGGTAATTTAACAATTTTAACGACACTATTTTACAGTTGAGTCAACTTTCCAGCAACTAAGAAAATCATAATTATTAAAATTAAGATAAACCTAGTGTATTACGCTTTATCTGAAACATTTTCTCTATTGTGAATAATTACGTTTGAATTTCACCGCCTTGTTAATTATGGATAGCTATTATCAATATATGTAGTAATCGATACCAACAATCCTTTGTCAAAAGATTCATAATATTTCAGTTGGCATTAGCTTCACCTTTCCCTGCTGTAAGTTTACTGGAATGTTCATCGCAGCAACAACCTCGTCAGTATTTCTCGGTTTATAAACTCCGGAACATTTAAAATAGCCCCAAAAATATTCATGATGGTAAAATTAAAATGAAAACCTATATTGCACCTAATCAGGTCCTTTGGTTGCATTTGGTATTTGCATAGTTATCAAAGCTGTATTGTAGATTAAGATTGTCGATTTAGATTTCGAATAAATTGTATTGTAGAAAGATTTATATATTACCATTGGTATGATTTTGACACTTTTTTTACTACCACCACTGATTGAACTGAGAGATAAGGACAATGCATACCTAAGGTTATTTCACACCCAAAACTTATCAAATAAATCAATTCCCTGGTGCTGATAGTTTTAGTAGGACACCATATTTATAATTAGGTGTTAATGTACCATGAAAAAATAATATTCAAATATAAATTTATCCATTTTCAAGGGAGAAGATGGCAGCTTAGAGCAAAAAGGCGCAAAGCAATTACTCCGGCACTTTATCTTCGAAATTAATGTTCTACCTAATTAAAGGTGAGGCAGAGTGTCCATATTTTTTCCAAGTAATATTTTTTACCTAACAGAATTTAGAATTTTGAACTATTTTAGGCCTAATAATGGTGAAGTTCAAGTAGAACCTCGTAAATTAAAATTAAGTAATATGTTGGGGCCAACACTGTTTGAATTATTGAGGCGTGAAATAATGGGCGTGGTAGTCCAGTGGTTAGAACGCTGGACTGCTTACCGGAGGGCCGGGGTTCAATTCCCAATGATGCCGCTTGGCAACCTCAGCTTCACCCAAGCTGTGTAGCATTTTTCGGGTACCAGGTCATCCTGGGAAAATTACAGGCGGTACAGGGAAAGGAACTGGTCCCCCTTCCCTGATGTGTGAACACGTCGATGGTCTTAGTACTGGGTTAGCTCTACCCTCACCTACCAAATCGACCTACGGGTTGATTACTGTGATTTCGATTTTGATCCTATATTACGTTGGTAGAAATTACCCTTGCAGTTCCTTGGAGCATTAGGTGTAATTTCTGCGCTCGTCAGTCATTTTACTAAAAGTTATATTTTTTCTCTAAAGAAAAATATCTTGAACTAGTTAGATAACCGTGCGTTACCCGATTATGCATTTTGCAATGCTCTTTATTAGAATGCTCATTATTGGCGAAAATTCATGTCGCACTCCACACACTCGGGTGCTTGAAAGATTAACTGTCTATTTTAAGAGTTGCAACTTGGAAATTGGTAAATGTGATGTTTCCTGACAATCTAGTCGTGTTAAAATAACACCCGAGAGTATAGTGTTTCATTTAAACGTGGTCCACTATTCATTTATTTCATTAAACATAGTTCGTGGTTGTCCACGAGTCCACATCCTGGTGGGATGATATTATTTTTCGCTTTTGTTTAGCCTCGGAGGTATCTTGAATGAGGTTTTACAAATCTGCAGTTATCAAGAGATCAGGAGGACTTTACAGACATGGTGCACAGCCGCCCCTGGTTACAAAAGCTACATTTTAAGCAAGCCTCGATAGAAATTTAATAGCACAAAAAAATCTTTGGATTAGTGACAATAAGTCAATTTCTAGAATGGACAGCATTATAGGTTTGACGTTGGGCACGCAGTAAAAGGGCGATAAAATAAACGCAGATTAATGTGCATTTCAGGTTAATTGGGTCAACGTGTAAATCGTCTCTGTACCCTCTTTTCTCTCTCTCCCTCTCTTTTCTCTCTCTCTCTCTCACTCTTTTTTTCCGTTTTTCCCGGGTGAACTTTTTCCGCCTCAGGATAATTATCCTGCATGGTAAAAAAAGTAACCTTCCGTCACAAAGGTAGAAAAAAAAACAAAATGCGAGGAAAACAGTGTCGTCTGGGCACATGGAGTAACGAGCTCTCTTCCTCACACCACGCCGGCAAGCAATTTACTTCAGCTTCGGATGCTGGACGAGATAAAGACCACCACCGCCACTAGAACCCGGAGTTTTAATCCGTCCTTCTTATGCCACCCGTGCGAATTTTTAGTTCTCTTTTGCGATATCTTTTTTTTTAAGATTATGCTAAGAATTGCTCAAAAGCCTTCTGAAAAAAATGATTTCGGCAACAGGTTTTCTGTGTTTTTTTTTTGTCCAGGAGTAGAAGAGAATCCCTTTCACACAATATTCTTGCGGAAATTCAGTTTTCCCGAAGCAAACATTTATTTTCCATATTGATCTGAGTTCTCATGCTATCAATTACAAGACAAGATATTATAGAATAATTAATAAAATTCTACAAGTCACTTAAATATCCATATTATTCCCTTATATCATTATCATTGATTTTTAAAAGTGGAGCATATCAGACAGAGTGAATTTTTAGTGAAAATTTAACATGGCCATCAGAAATTCTGGTAGGCACTATTTTTGCTTCCACATCAGATGATTTTATTCTTTTTCTTTCAAATTCAATGTAATTATTCTAATATAGAATGCTAGTTACATCTATCCTTCAATGATTGTACCCAAATGTTTCTTTCATTTTTGTAACCAACTTGTAATTACGAATATACTTCCTGTAAAAGGTATTATTGGGAGTAAGATATTTGTGAGTTTCATCTATTTTTTCCTAATATGTTCATTAAGTTAACTTTAAATCATAGACATACCGGGCATTATTGATAAATATATTATGAAATTTCAATGGCCATAACTGGCTAGTAGTTTAATGAATAACTAATGAAATTTTCATTTTGCTTTAAAAAACATGGAATTTGATTTAAAAATTTCAACTTCGAAGTCACGCTAATAGGCTAGTTCATTTGCTCTTTAATTATTTTTCTGTCCTACTTTGCCTTAAAAACAAGCAGCTTTATAAAATGAGTACCTGTTGAATAAATATTGAGTAAGTATTTCCGAGCAGGTGAGGATTATAAAATCATTTGATATAAACTCATACATTTCTATTACTTAAACTTAATTGTAAATTATTAAAAATAAATCTATAATAATTGTGCTATTAATTATTGGATAGAGAATCCATAATTAAAATGAATATTTAACATCCTCAACTTCCATCTCTGGTGAAAAACCGGCATTTAATCGCTCAGTCTAAAATCCCTGAGATATATGTAACAGTGACTTTTTAACTCTTTTCACGGATGATTGCTTATATTTAATTTATCTGTGCAGGCGTTCCTCCCACGTCCACTATGTGGGAAGGATAATTCGAAGCGTCAAGTCTCAGCCACTCCAGTTCACAGGCCGGAGAATTCATGCAAAGCTAAAGCCATGAGACCCTATAGGAGAAAAATGCACACCAGCTGGCGGAGGAGAAGTTCTGGGTTTTTCTACCGCATCTACGACTACCTGCTTCCGTTTGCCTGCCACATCTACCATTACTGGCATTACCAACGACCTCTCAAAAACATGATGATGAAAATTGCTGTCACTGTGGTTGCCATCCTCATTCTTTTATTGCCACTTTTTTATCTTCTCTTCGTTCCCTTTTTCACGTTGGTGTCTTTCCAGCATGTTCTAATGGGGCTCGAGACGATGCCACCCGCCAGATCTATAGGACATCCACGGCCACCGTCAACGCCACTGACGACGTCGAATGGAACAGTCGACGAGCCCGCTTACGCCTTTCCATTCTCCCCGGCGGCCATGGGACTGCTCCCGAAGAAAGGCATTATATCGGCACTTGGGGAATGTTTGAATTATAATATGACTAAGAGTGAGAAAAGGTGGATCGCATTTGTGTTCAGGGAAAAGCTGGAAGAATTTTGCTTGCGCCTCTCGATCTTGATTATTTTGCAGGAATACTTAGCTGGAGCTTTATTGATGCGTAGGATCGATGACCGGGCTGACATCTTGGATAATGATATGCTACCGATGTAAAGTTTGAACGCAAATTACGGAATATAAAATGATTTATAAGCGTGTCCGCAACAGTCAACATTAAAATAATACTATGTGTTTCTTTGGCCATTAAAGTAATGTAAAATGAGCCAATTTAATTTATTTACACCATATGGCGCTGTCTCGCATTGGAGAGTTAGACTGAATAAACCACTTGTGCAGAATTTCTTTATCTGCTGCAATATGACGTTCACCTCGCGTCATTTCATGTGGAATTTTAGACATTTTTTTACCCAATCGTTTGTTATTTGAAAATGCTTAGTCCGATGAAAAGTATCCCAGCTTATAACCACATAACCAAATATTTCCAAGGTTATCCTATGTTTCCTTATCAAATCTTATACTCCCTACAGTGATTAACTGCAGCGAATAAGAAAGGACACTTACTCTATGATTTAGTTCGTACAGTAAAAACATTATAAAACTCAATACCAATTTTAATTGCCCTTTTAAAATGACAACATCATCGCAGGATATACGATCCGTGGATTGGTTTATGGCAGCCATCCGAGTCACCTTTTTCCCGGTCTTATCTCTTCATTCCCTAGCGCTGATGCTTTCCATTATTTGCCTCTTATGTTAGAATTTATAATTAACTTTTATCTGAAGTTACCTTCTCTAGTTCCTTCTATTACAGTCAACGGTAAACTTACGCCTACGCCATGATACGCGCAAATAGTTCGTCTTTTCTTCAGTGAATATCATTCACTCATTTTCTCACCCATTCTTAGAAGGAATTGTTGAACTTAGTCGGTTTATCCATTTTATTTTCATCTATCTTCTGCATCAGCTCCATCTTTTTGCTTTTTTTGGCTTCTATTTTTTTTTACATAATTTATAATAATGTATATTATTATAAATTATGTATAATAATAATAATGTTGATACCAAATGAACTGAAAACACTCAATACACTTTTTCGCGTCTTGTTTGGTTCACACGGAACTACATCATTTTACATACATTAAAAAACCAAAGCAAAATTAGTTTTGTTTATTAGTTAGTTCGACAAAGAAGTTTCCAGAGAAATTAGCCATTAACTGATCCAGTTCTCTCCGGCGTTATCCACAGTGTGATGATTGAACGTTACGAACTATTTAGATTTTTTTGCGAGAGAAGCGATCAGTGACCCTTACCATAACCAGCATCGAAATTCATCTTAGCATGTAGGAGTTGACTAGAATCCATCTTAAGATAATTATTGCCAGCAATCAACTGAATTCGTTGAAGCATTTCTCTTAGTATTTTATTAATAAATTATACGACGCTCTTTCAAAAAGTAAGATTTTATAAAAAAATTCACACACGAAATTTTTGTTTGTATTTATTTGAAGTTATTTTGTTTGAATATTTACATGAAAAAGTGCACCTTAGAAAAATTACGACATAATTATCGCCGTTGCGTTGTTGAGGAAATTATCGTCTCTGGAGACCAGTTTGTTTATTCAATCTCCAAAGAACGGCACCACCAATGGTGACAAACACTCCCTCTTGAATGATGACGAGCCCTCGTGATTTTTTTTTGGAAATTCATCGCCTTGTAAGAAAATCATGAAACGACGATTCTTACGAATTTCCTCATCGCTTTTCCTCGCAAAATCTTCTTCATCGACAACAGAAGGCTGTCTGATCCTTGTTTCATCGTACATATTCGTTCGACCTTTGTTGAACTGTATTACCCAATTCCTAACCATTCCATAACTCATTGCACTGTCACCATAAATATCAACAATTTGCCGATGAATGTCCGTGGGTTTGAGCTTTCTTACGTTCAGAAATTGGATCACAGACCGTATTTCAAAGTCGGCGGGATCTTGACGGCGGGTTTTATTGACTTAAACATTCCAAACAATAAAAAATACATGAAAAGTGACTAAACAACGTCGGAAGTAATATTAAAAAATATTTTAAGGTATGTTTTTACACATAAAATAAATTCAAACAAAAATGCTATGCGTGAAGATTTTTATACAAAAACACTGCTTACATATTGAGTAAGCCTCGTAAGCGAAGACCATGGGGACCTATTCTTCGGAACATTTTAATGAAAGAAATTAAAAATACGTTAAATATTTTTTAATGGATTTTAAGGCATTGTCATTCTCATTTTATGGTACAAGTCTATATTGTGGGTGCCGATGCCAGCATTATAAGTGAAATATTAAAGGTACCGCGGAAGTAATACGTTGCATTAAATATTTCTTAGATAAATTTCAATTGGCATTGTAAAACAATTCTTTCCGACTGAGATTGGAAACCAACAGAGAAATTATTTTTACGCTTGAAGTTGAAGATATTCTTTGAAATTATCCGAACAGATGATATCATATATGAGGATCAGCTAGTTCCGTATCTATCCGTAACTCAATTTTTTTATAACGACTTAAAAATATAATCTATTCACCAAAATAAAACCTAGGGTCTCCTTGTTATGCATAGTAGTAAGGGAAATCAATACTTTAAAAAGACCTCACGAATGTTTCGAGTCGACCCAAAAAATATATGTATTATCTACGAATATTATACTTCAAACTTTCATTATGAAATACTTTATTGTATATTCTCACTAATCCAAAAATTAACTTTTTAATCTCTTTCCATTGATAAAAGCCCTAGAATACTCCGTTTGATTTTAATAATATTTTTCCTGAAGAATTAACTGCAATCAAAAAAAAGGACTAAATTTTATTTCTAAATATTTTACCTTTGATTGATGACTCATTAAAGCATATTTTATAAAGAATTTTTAATCAAATAATCAGCTCTTTTTCGCTCTCATTCATCACTTAAAAAAATAAAATCCTTTCACTGGTCGGAAATACGTACATTGTACCTCGAAGAACTTCCCCAAAAACGAAGAGCCTTGAGCCCTTTGGCAAAGACATCGGCTTCTATTTCTCGTGCATTTATTGGTGACCAGTGATAGCCAAAATGTCATAGAAATATTCACTTTTGAGGAGAAATTCGTCGTCTATCCAAGTACTTAAAATGCTTCCCAAATCTAATTTTAAATATTTTACTCAGGTCATATTCATCATTACTCTAAAAAAATATTCAGGGAGCTCCACCACTCCATTTACCTCCTCCTTAAATTATGCAATAGATGTAAAGGATATAGGGTTACCTGCTAAAATTATTGATCTTTTTACCTGACCGACACTTTTCATTTATTGTTGCAGTTGTTTTGCATTTTTTTAGTGATGCCCCTTGACTTGATAACATTAAGTTCTTTTGAGGTGGAAAGTTTATCTTTGAATGAATTAAGATAATTCAATGGTCTATGTTTATGCAGTGGAAGAAAAACTTTTTACTCCATTTGATATCTTTAGGATTACGACTACGAATGTACACCAGCTATTTTCGATTTGTTATCCATCCTTGAGTGTCTAACTTCCCTTTATTACAACATAATACATCCTAGCTGCCCTCGCTTGCAATGAAACACGTTCCAAGAGGGTAAAGCAGACGCAGATTGTTTACCACCTCCATCTTTTTATTATTTTTCTTTTACCGCGTGCTAAATCTTGCGCAACTGGTCATTTTAAACTTTCTCCCTCCCGTGACCCAGGAAATTTTGAGATTTCGCAACTATTTCTCTATTGATTTACCCCGGCTCCGGAGGCTAACGGGCTGCAAAGAGAAATAAACCCTGCTTGAACGAGTTAGTAAAGCCATAAATTTTTGGTTCGGAACCAAAATATTTGAGGGCCCACGTCGCCGGGCTGGTGAAAATGGAAATAGAAACTTCGGAGCCGCTGACTAAAAGAGACTTGCGGAGGGAGAAGGTCGAGTCGTGGAGGGAAAAAGTATTGAACGAAAGCGGGAAAGTGAGGGAGGGAGGGAGGGAGAGAGAGAGAGAGAGAGGTCTAAGTAAGAATAAGCCGTGCTTCTCTCCGTCGATTTCTTTTTTTTCTTCTTTTCTTCATCTCCTCCTCCTTTGTTTTGATGGCTCCATTTACTCCGGAATCTGTTGAGGCGGCCGGGAGACCCTCGCGTGGGCGGGTTAATGCGAGGCGAGGTGCCGAGGCCGAACGCGAGGACGCGCGGAAGCACCTTTCTCCTTCCCTCCGTCGGAAGCTGGAGAGCAGGCCACTCGCTCGCTTTCTGCCAGCGGAGGGCCGCTGAGTGGGGTGGTGGGTGGTGGAGAGGGGAGGGGTACGGGAGGAGGGCGAAGAGGGACGGGAGGGAAGCGGGCGAGGGTGGTGAGCGCGGGTGGAAAGGGGTGGGGGTGGCAGAATTGCGAGATCTCTTTCAGCCGGTGGGAGTCGGAGAGGAGGAAACCTTGCCCCGGATAACCATCTTCAGTTCCTGCATCCCCGTGCACCGAGGGCGGATTTGGGAGGCGGGTGGAGAGGAAGCCGATGGTCAATATTTTCCGACGTGGTTCGACGATCGCTTGTTTCCAGAATAAGTCGGGATCAAACCTGCGAGCCATGGGCTAGTTTTCCGGAGCAAAAAAATCCCTTGCCAACTGGTCCTTGTAGGCCACTCGTGCAAAGCCTTATAATGGCATTAAATTTGCGGCTGCGTTCAGCACGTCAACTTTTCACGTTTTGCGTGCGATCTCTGTGTCGGCAGCCTTTTTTCTGGCCTCGGGTCGAACTGTCAGGTTTTGGAGACCACTTATCCATGTCATTTTAATACGGTTTTTGAGCAAGTCACATAACCACGCCATGGGA
>LYUA01000123.1:27848-48644 GCA_002093875.1 Calopteryx splendens
CGGCGTCAAGGAGTCGGGGGAGGAGGTGGTGAGAGACGGTGGGGGCGAGGAGGGGGCGGGAGAGGGCCACCGTCTGCGAGATTAGCACTCAAAATCTTGCGTATGCAAAGCGCACCGTCCTCCCGACCCGCTTGGTGGTCTTGATCTTATGCGAATTTAAGTCGGGCCTCCATCTCATCAGCCAACTCCCTCGTGCAGTCGCCCGCGATCCGTACCGACCGCGATTACCCAGCTCACGTTGCGACTCGCCCTTAGGATGTTTACCCATCTCGGTGCTCCCGCGCCAGCGTTATAACCCTTTTCCGCATGGTCATTCACCGTCGCAAACCCAACTCGGAGACTCGGAGGACTCGGAGCCCGTTGGATAACCACGCCTGTTTTTTTTGCGAATTGCAAAGGTAACTAACAATGATTCTAATAAGAAGCACGTTCGTTTAACTAATTTCAACAACTCGTAACTAATATTATTCAAAATTTTAACGGATTTCCTACGACGATACATAATTCTGTTCAGTCTCTATTCAGTCATGTTAGTTGATTTGTTTCATGTTTCCACAATGGAATGAAATATATATTCGTCCCGATAAAAATCTAGTTAATAAGTCTACCTAATGTTTCACATTTAAAAATTAAAAGCAATTTTATGTTTCTTTCACTGGCTTATGTTATTAAAATTAGATTGAATTAACGTCAATTTTTCTATAAATAGTGGAAAGCGGCATGTGAGTACGCATAAACTACTCTCTAAAGGAGAAATTGGTGTAAGGAATAGATGAATTCGTCTATTTAACGTACAAATATGAATTTCTGTGCATAGTGTACATTATTTCGTGACCGACTGTCGTTGTAGTATTAACTAATCCAGATGAAAGTTTTCTTTCAAAGGGTTACTTACTGGTGCACTAATGTTTTGTCGAACCTCGAAGTATGTGCGCAGGTATTTTTCACTTTTATTTTTTTTACCATTAATACGTGAAACATTCACCATATGAAAAGTAGACTAACGGTGTTTGTGTGAAAATAATATACCTATTGGCTACCGATTGATGGTTTTTAATGAAAAATAATATTATGCGACGCTTAGTTTTTGGAGGCACACATTCAAAATACTGCTCTTGAACTATTTATTTTCCTTTCTTGATTTTGACAGCACGCAAAGAGATTGAGACGTCAAGTAACCGAAGTAAAAACAAATATTGTGATTAAATAATTATTGGAGAAACTGGAGTTTTTCAAGTAAATTACCCGAGACAGTTTAGAGGTGGGGACTGTCTAAGTCCGAAAATTGGAGGGCCCCGGGCTCCAATCCGGGTTAGCTTTTTAAAGGCTTTAAAGCAAGGCACATTGATGACGGATGAGAAGAGAAAATCAGTCAGAACCAAACAAAAATTAATGAAGCTACAGCAGAGATTTCCTGATAAGGGAATGAATTTTGAAAAGCGACGGCAATCTTGAAATTTTACACACTACTGAATTTTCAACTATCATGTCGCACATTCAACAACTTAATTTAAAAAATGTGCTCGAAAGCCATTTGGCAGTAATACCGATAGAAACGTATGGATTCAAAAGACACATTTTTTAATACTCATATTAACCCTTTCGCCACGAACGCCGACCATATCCATCGGCAGGTCGCAAATTTTCTCTTAAAAAACTGGGTCCAGAACTCAAAGAAATTTTGACATCCACGGTGAAATGTTTTTTTATTTCATCGATGTTCACTCCAATGGTATGACAGACTTTTTGTTTTTCGTTTTAAATAGCGTTCAATAAAAATAAATTTCCTCGCATAATATAACTAAACGGTGGGGGAAATATAAGGAAAACAAATCCATTCAAAACTAAGTACATTATCAACAATTTGGCCCTATTTTATCTTAGATATTATATTTCTGAATAGAAACACGCTCAAAAAATCAATATTCTTCTTCATTTTATGGAATCATTAAAAAAAGTATTTATTTTCTCACAAATGTAAAATTTATTGGTTTTATCCAAATTTGGAGTGATTAAATTTTCCAGCCAGACCTCCTGCATTGCAACTAAAAATGTCTATTCTTGTGCTCTCTATTGAAAACTTATGTTTGGAAAATTTGTGAGAAGTTGACTGATTTTAGCAATCTAATTTTTCGCAACAATCTGGCGAGATATTATGACATTTGTTGCTACTAAATTATCTTGAAAAGAGGATGCATACCAGTTAGGTTTGAAACTACACAATATTTAGAATTTATCATCATTCAACTTGGCCGAAGTTATCCGCATGATAAAGAAAAAGGAGCTCACTTTTGGCTAGAACCCAAACGTCGTTGACCAAGCCATAAATGACCTAAAAAGTACTGCAGAGCGCCTTGAGGTCACATTGTCACGTTTTAATTCATGAAATGAAGAAAATTCGTATATAGCTGGCAAGGACCCATGCAGATGAAAATAAATTATGTTATATCAGCCGATAGTAGAACTATTTTCACAATCTTAGTATCTCTTCTTTTGTCTCTTTTATTGACAACTTTGAAGAAATTACGTAATGCTTTAGTCATTGATACAAAAAAGGGTCGAATCACTCCATACTTCGTACTATTTGCCACATAATTTGAAGCTCAGTATCCATTTCCCATGCAGTCCAATTACTTGCTTTCCCTTTTTAGAGATAAATTCGCCTATCATCTTATAAAAATCAGCCCAGTTCCTTATCATACAGGCTCGAAACTAGGGCAACGAGTTGGATGTCATGAACATATTTTCCATGTGAAATGTGAATAATTAACTATTGGCGTCAACACTTTTGACCTGCAGAGATAGTTTTTTTTGTGGGGTGCTTATAAAATGTGAGTCTCCTGACTTAATATAATATCAACTTACTGATATTAGGAAATTATTTTCGATTCTTAGAACATTTTTTCCTTTATTTTATAACCCTTTAATATATGTTTCAGCTGAAGGTGTTTCGCATCATTGTCAAGGGAGTTTTGGTTAATAATTTAGGTCGGACGATTATTCATTTAGGATTTAGTTGCCTTTAGGATTAATCGCACATTCTGTAGGAAATATCATCCCTGTTTCACAAACCACGAGTAATCAAACAGATTCTGAGATGGCTAAACCCCAGCTTGTACGTATTTACTCTGTTCTTCAATGTGATCGTTAACACTAGAATTACCAGCAGCAAGTATTTGTAAATATTAATAAGTAGTGTCGCAGAGCTTTGTTTTAATTTCTTACTTGTGCGTCATTTAGATTGATAGCCTGTTCTCCCTTTGGACATTTTTTTATTGTTTCTATTGTTGTGAAAATAAAAATTTTCTCCTTTTTTCTGTCGGAATCCGCCGTCCTCTCTGTTATAACGTGTTCCCGGAAGCCTAAATTCACGGGGCAATGCTTATCCGTGACGCTAGAATTAGTTGTCGCAGAAATCAAATATAATTTCCGTCTTTCAGAAAGTCGGAATTAATGCCGTGGTCCTCAAGGGTACGTAAAACCGTCATAATCAGGTGGTTAGTGTTTGTAATATTCCGTGATTCCAAATGAAAATGAGGTAGAATAATTATGAAATTAATGAAATAAAAACGGTGATTAAAGAACGACTTCAGATTCCCTAATATCACAGAAGCAGACTTTGAGCCCCTCTTGTAACGAAATCTCTTTATGAAGGCTTTCACCACGAGGAGTGACTTCCCAGCATTCAATTTTTAATTGGAAATTGAAATATAATGCGTAATAAAGGGTATTTACAGCACACAAACTCCGATATATTTTCAAGACGGTGATAGTATTTGTATCATTTTAGCTAGGTATGAAACTTATGGGCAAGACCTCCTTGTTCCCATTCCTTTTGTGCCGCGGTGGTTGGAAATAAAAGCGACATCTCAACTTCGTTCAAAGTTTATAAGTTAAGTACCCTTCGGTTGAGCCGTGTTTAACTGCACCGACGGCTCTGCTAATATACACCCCTCTGTTGAGCTTTTATGAGCCCCCACATAACCCTTGTTTACAAGGGGCGACTAAGGTATTCCTTTATTGGTGGGGTCAGAGAACTCTCTTGGATGTTACCCAAAATCTATTTGCGCTAAATGATATTACCTTACAGGCTTTAATATAAAGAAACGGGTCGATAACTCTTGAAAATTAAGAATAAACACCTAGTCATAGATTAATAAAAACTTAACAATTAATAAATTAATTGATATACGCGTACTGTAATGAATCTTTAATTAGAATATCCGGTCTCATAAGTTAGTAATTTCGTTCGAAACATGTTACTTCTAATGACACGCAAGGTTTTGAAAAAAGTGGCTTCATTTTCGACAAAATAATATTGATCGCATTCAAAATTCTCTAACGAGAAATTGAAATGGTTCCTAGCGCACGGTTTGATTTGTTCTTAGTCAAGATCTACCGTCATCATCTTCAATTCAAAGCGTGTTTCGATAGATGTGGGTAGGGTTCACCTGACGCAATACCCTGAGGTGTGTGAAGACCGCACCGTCGGGGTTCTTTACTCTGCTTCTCCTTCGGTTTCCCAGTCCATAGTTCTCCACTTTAGAAAAGCATCACTTGCATTTAGCTTGGTTAAGGTGTCGTGCAAGAAATTATGCCAAGTTTAACATCAATGAGTGATATTATCTCCAATATGCGTTCAGTGTTACCTGAAATAAAAATGAACTGACGATTTGAGAAGTTCTCTCCTCGTGTCCTAAGAGATTTTTACCTGTTTTTGGTACACTATTCGTTGCATAAAATGTAACATAAAAGTTTATTTATCTTTTTGTATATTTATAACCTTCATCGGTACCAAAAATTTGATTTGTATCCAATTTTGGGTACAGTATACCTTCATTTTCCGACCCTTGCTTTCTGGCGCATTGCCTTTAGCGAAAAAGAAACTCAAGCACTTTTAGAATTCTTCTCTATACTTTTAGCTTTAGTCTTTTGACTCTAAAAATGACCATATTCATGAAATTAGAGTAATGGAATGAAGTTATTTCTAAACTAGTTTCCCGTAACTTAAATAAAAAATAGTAGTTATTAGTAACGCGTGGTTTTCTTTGACAGTGAACGCGATCTGGAATGAAATTCTCATCAGAATATGCTTTGGTGGTTCTTACTTTTGTGTACAACATGATAACTGTGCCCACCTTCGCCGCTGTAATTTCGAAAGCCAACACGCCTCTGCAAGATCACTCTGACACGCGGTGCCCCTCCCAACTATGCAGTTCAACGATGACGGAGTTGAACAGGACGAGGTAAGTTATGGTTTGCCATGATCCTTATCAATAACAGTTTGCCCAATGAAAGTTTTATTTGTCTTGTACACTTATTTTAAGCAAAACACTTATAATTGTTTCGAATTGATTTATGAGTATATAACTGTTAGTAGATCTTGCCATTGAATTGCCAATCTAACTCCTGCTATTATCTTTCTACCAAATTTCATCTTTTTTAACTGGAGCACGTAATTTCGTAGGAAAAACTTTAAATGATTCGGTTGCTTCAAAATATTACCTGTAACCAGCATTCTTAGAAATAAAACCGGTAACGGAGCAACCGAGTATTTATGCCAGGTGTGCAATCAGTGGATTGCAATCGCATACTAGCAGATTTATCTCATTTTATAGTGAGATAAAATCTGCTATATCATGCTTCACTCATTAGGGAATATATCCAAACAAAATATTTGTCGTGTTTTCACTTGATAATCATACAATGCTCATTTTCGAAAAGTTCTTTTCTTGTTAAATATTTTGTAACCATGTTATCATATATAACTTTTATTTTTAGAATTTATTTCTTTTCAGTGAAGTAGTTAAACTAAAACATAATGAAACTTTTCAGATTTTGCAGTTGTGATTCGGACTGTTATATATTTCAAGACTGTTGCTATGACTTGACCATCAAAAGGAATGGCATCCAGAGCGATCGACTTCCGAAAGCACATCTGAATGTTGACCTCAAATGCACCCACGTTCCATCACTGGTAAACTAAATTATTATATATCACTTGATAAGTTTCGGGCTTAACTTTGTGGAATTTTTCCATGGTGGAAGAAAAAGAGACAAACTTTGTAAATTCCACTTAATTAGTGAATTAATTATTAACTGGAATTTACAAAAACAGAATTCATGTCTGCGCATTCGGGAATTGGACTCGTTTTGTGTCATAGATTTGAGGATCGTAAAATGCAGCCGACCACTGATTAGTTTTAATAGAAAATTAGACAGTACTGTCAAAATTTTAATCGGTGAATGAAGTGTGCTTTTTCGTGTTGTCCATTTTGCCTCAGTATCGCGAGCAGATAATTAACAGTTACCTTCACAATTATATTATTTAATTTCTAACTTCTGACTCGTCTTTATTCTGTGGTTGTAGCATTGGAACTTCGACTTGGCCTTAGTTCGTAAATTAATTTTCATTAAATCCATATTAGGTTATTGCCTAAAATGGAGTTGAACCATCGAGATCATGCTTTTAGCTAAAGCCCGACTGAGTAGATACTAAGATACTAATAAATAAATAACATGGCTTTAGAGCTGTCCCTTAAGCTATGACTCTTGTGCCAGAGTTGACAGTAGCATGTCATTATTTATTTTCCCTACTATTCAAATATGACATTGCACGTGCAAATATTATTTAGAAATAGGGACTGTTGAAAATCCAAAAATGAAAGCAGTTTTTTCCATTCAAGGGATTTTTGCATCTTATCTCTGGGGTGCAATAAACCCTCGCGCATGCTAGTATTAGCGAAGATTGAATCGAATATGTGTGACACACTCTATCTCAATCATTATGGCGATTTCTGCTTGAGAAATAGCTCATTTGGGTGTATGAACAAAAGTGGTGGTCGTAAGCAATATAAACTACTATAGAATAGAAATTGTACGCATTTGAGGCTGGGACATTTGTTCTTTTACGCCGGTTTTGATCATTGTTATAGAGTGAAAAAAATACTGTAAATTATTATAAAATGTATTCCCCTTCATTGCAAATTATTGTATTCACTGACAGTTATCATTTATAATTTGTAACAACTTCTATCCGCTTACTTTTTTAAATATCGAAAATCATTATTACCTGCATCATACGATTGTCGTTGATAGCGAATCGCCAGATTGACCATTTAGTTCCATTCAGATGTACCATATTGGATCATTGCCTTCATGTTCTCCTTTGCGTATAATATTGTTTTAGTTCTTTCATTATTTCTTCACATAGGTGACATGCGGTATAATAGTAATCGCGTTTTTAAATTGTCCCGACAGCTTTAACTTAAACACATCATATACTTAATCCAGAATATGTTGCTATTACACTTAAATAGTATTAGAAGTAGTAGTCATACAGCTGGCATCTGAAATGTAAACTTTGGTGATTCCTTAGTGCCGTAGTTAAAAATTTCTTCCCGCAGATTTTCAGATTTGCGAAAGGGCCTCCTGGGGCGGACCTCCCCCCTAGTTACGCCACTCTCATTCATATAGTAAATGGGAAATTCCTGACATGATATGTAATCGTTGGACGTATTAATTGATTATTTAAAGAATAGTAAATTTCAGAAACAAAATGATTTAATGTCGTCAAATTGAATAGTGCTGGTAAAGGTTTTCTCAGGTCTCCACCGTAAGGAACTTTCCGAGATCCGAGGAAATAACTGGAGCACGGAGATGAGCATGAAGCAAGATGTAACTTAAACGAGGTTTGAACTACTAGCGGCTGTGTATGGATCCGGCACTGAAAGCAAATGTAATATCATCTCTAATGTATGAGATGGATATATATATAGCGACAGATTTGTTGAAATAAAATGTTTACTAAAATTAATATTTTGAATGGAAGACATTATGACTGGTTTTTATATAGAGGTCTTCCAAAGAACTCACATAAAATTACAGAACGATTTCCAAGATGAATTTCACTTAGTTTTCCAGATTGAAAAGTATGTGATCATTACATTTGGAATGGCGGTTAATCATGATTTTAATAAAGCATATCTGCGGCACCGGTATAAAAAAGATTTAAGTCATTCTTGGTTATTCTTCTCATTAATGTTTTGTTCATGATCGAGTGGATGGTGTATTGTGTTACTGATTACTAAACTGAAAGCCATAGAGTAACCATTGTACACATTTTCGTTGTTACATTTAAACGGGATATAATTCCGCAATCCGATCCCATTTAGTCTGAACCTCGCGGGGAAGTATCAGAAATACGCTAGAGATATGGATGATCCTTTTTCGGTCCACCCCCACAGGACATCCTGTCCAGTTCTCTAGATATTTTGCTTACTCGACTATATTAGTGGTTTCTGAATGAAGTAACGATGCATTGCACATTTTGCTTGTTTTCAGTCGTTATTGATGCATAGTGTTTTAATGTTACATTTTAATATTATCCCTACAATCATCTCTATTAGTAAGAGTAGTAGAAGCTATCACATTCACTTGATTAAGCCTGGATTTCTAAGTAAATTTTGCTTTTCATTGGATAGATGGTGGTATCGGCCGTTACTTGATGAAAACGAGTCATCATAAGAGACAAACAAACTTGATTTTTCCACAATTTTATTTTTACACTACTTAGGTTTCGACTTTTCATTGGAAATGAATTATTTCAAAATCAAACTGTAAAATCTTGCCTCATTTGCATAAACAACCCAGATTTTATAATTCGTTCGGTTTTGAGAAATTATTGACCAATAGTGATAATCTATAAAAAAAAATTGGGGTAAATAAATAATAAAATGCTATATACTAATCAAAGGATGGGGAATTATTATTTCGTCTATTAATTTATTACAAACATATTGCTCATCAAAAAAAAATACCTTAAAAGGTAAAATCAAGATGAAATAAACAACTTGAAAATGCAGAAATAATATGAGTCGTAATGAAAGGCAACAATGAAATACTTATCTCATGTTTTAATTTCTCATTCACAGGGGTGGTATTTTCTAGTGTCATCGTGCCCTTCGGGGTCAATGTATAGTGCGAATGTTACCAGCATGAATAGGCACCTCTGTGGTGGCAGATCTGAAGTGCAACCCCACATGCTAGACATCCCTGTCACATCTGCCACCACGGGACTGACTTATAAGAATGTCCATTGTGCCGTCTGCAATGAAGATGCTGATGATCTCCTCCCAAGGAAGGCCATATTGAAGAGCACTATACAGAGAAGTGTCGGAGTGCCTTTGGAAGGGGCCATTTATGGAGATGGCACCCTATCCTGGGAACAAGATTCAGGCCAGAGTTCTCGTGATCTTTTCCCTACTAGTCCAGAAGAGGAAGGTTCTGGAGGAAGGGGAGACTTTGACATATATGGCCAGGATTGGGTTGCTGCTGTATTAAGGGAATTCCTTTCCAGCTCTGATGGAAATTTCAGTGGCGAAGAGGACTTGGTGAAAATTCACAATATTGTGGATAAGAAGATGAAAGATTTGCTAGGTCATGAGAGAAGTATTCTCAGGGATGATGGTAATTTCAGTGAAATTTCTCCCTTGGAATGGATTCTTAGATTCAAAGCAAACTCTGGTAATCAAGATTATCTGAGGACAATCAAAGATTTGCTTAATAAGGGTGTTTGGAGCAATCAAGGTTGGTTGACAAGCACTTCAGAAACATACATGGAATCAGACGGAGAGCTCATGAAGTGGATGGATAATCAAGAAAATATGACATTCTCCTTGGGCAATGTGACAAAATATTGGTTGTCCCTAGATAAAGAATTTCTTCGGCCATGCAAACAATTTTTAGATTCTTGTAACCCAACCTGGGAGGGATGGAAAAATGTTTCTGAATTATGTCACTCTTACTCCATGCCAGTTTACATAAATGACAAAGGAAAGGGAAGACAAGACTTTAAAAATCCACACTGTGCTATGTGCAATTATATACCTGTCAGCAAACTTAACTGTCTCAATGCAAAACACTTGAGGCCGATCAATAAAATTTTTGGTGAAGTATTATTGCCACAGATAGATTTCACTTTTGGCAATGTTCTAGCAGGACATGAAAACTGTGGCATGAGAACAGTTTGGGATCCTTTGTTCAATCAATGTTATTTTCTTGATGGAGTACAGGAGATGGATAAATCTAATTCAACTCCAGGACCAATTTCAATTTCTGCACCCCAATCTACAATGAATCTGAAAAAGGCTGACATCTTTGAAGAAGAATATATTCTAGGGGAGGATGATAATTGTAATGAAATCACATTAATGACAATGAGCAATGTCCAATGGTACTTATCCTCAGCATTTTTTGGAGTATCTATCATTTGCCTTGGTTTGCATGTGGTTACATATGCATATCCAAGTAAATTAGTTGAATCTTCACCAAGAGAAACAACAAAAATTCACCATTCTTCTCGGGTTTCACTCAAATGCAAGCAAATTAATGGACATTCCTTTATAATTTTGTCCTGGCTACTGCTCATTGGTCAGTTGTTATTCGCTATCGGAATACGTCGTTCAGAAATAAGAGCAGTGTGTCTGTCAATAGCCATTCTCCATAACTTTCTCTCACTTGCTTCTATTTCTTGGCTATCTATTTTCTGCCTTCAAGTATTCAAATCACATTTTTCTATTCAGTCTTTTAATTCAATGAGTTCATATCAGTCAGGGATGGAGGCACCACCTTTAAAACTCACACTCCTAGCATGGATAATTCCAACAGTATTTTCAATCCTGTGTTTAACATTGGAATTGGTGCCTGGTAGTCTTAGACCATGCCTTGCAAGAGGTGGAGCTTGCTGGTATGGTGAAACTGTAAGTTTTAGGTTATTTTTTGTGCTTCCAGCTTTACTAATGTTAGCTGGAGATGGTTGCATTTTTACAGCCATTATGTTTGGTACTCATGAGGAAAAGGACCAGAATATGTCAACTTCCATCAGAGGAAAAAGTAGTTCTCATATCAGAAGACACAGCAGTATAATCACAAATCATGATCATTGTTGCTTTAGACTGTGTGCAAGACTTGGATCTGTAATGACTATTTCTTGGTCTTGTGCTGTTGCAGCATCACTTGGAAATTTACCATCATTGTGGTATGGATTTGTGATTTTCTCTGGGATACAAGGAATATATATATTTGTTGCTTCTGGAGCAAAAACTAGACTGACCAATTTGATCTGGGAAAAATTCACTGGACATTCAAAGCCTATGAGAAGAGAGAGAAGCATTAAAAATAATTCTATAATGGTTATAAACACCTAGGGCAGTAGCTCTATCTAGGTAGTAGGGCAATCTCTAATCCCTGGATGTGGTCCATAGATGTATCATGAGGTAATCAAATTTTTGGGTCAAGTTTTTCATAATTCGCATTAAATCATTATGTATTTCTGTACTAATCAATCAATTTTGAAGATTGATTTTTTATTGTTAAGCTATAATTTAGAAGAAAGCATATTTTGACTAATATTTTTTTTATTAAAATGTAATTAATTTATAAATAAATCAACCATAATATTTGTGTTTGCATATGAATTTTGAAAAATTATTCCATGACTTAATTTTATTGACATACCTCTTGTTAGAAGAGGGAAACCACGTAAGTTTTTAAATATTATTTAAAAGAATGGCATAAACTCACTGAACTAAAGAATGATTTTAAAGTTCTTATGGATAGACTTTGAATTTTACCTTCGAATTATGTTTAGACAACTCAGAGCCTTATGATATTTGTAATGTAAGTGCATTCTTTTAGTGCCGAAAGCAACATGCATACTTCCCCCTTACCTTTTAAAAAATGTGCAAAAATATTAGGACAATTGGGCATCTATATTTTTATAGATTAATACCTTAGCACGGAGTCACAATCAGGTAATAAATTTAAAATATAAACAATAAAAATTTTATTAGTCAATATTAATGTTTGATGAAAGCTGAGAAAGCAAAAGATTCAACATGTATTTTGATTTACTTCCGGTCCGTTGGCTGCGAACAACATGGCTGCGGAGTATCAGTATTTTTATGAAGACGAAGTTTACAGAATTAATAAAAGAGGAAATGTGGAATTTGGTATGGTTTTGGAAAATGCTGAACTTGTCAGTGGTGATGAAAATTCAGACGTTGAAGAGGGAGGCCGGATGAAGAAGGGACACATACGAGTTGCGTGGCATCCCAAAGGAGTAGAAGAAGTTATCCCTGAGAGAAAAGTAAGTAACATTTTCTTCTGACAGCTACTAATTATTCTTCGTGCATGTAGCATCGTTCTAAAAATATAAGAACGTTTAATTGTTTGGAAATTATTATGGCTTATAATTTAGTTTTCTTGAGTTGTAGTGAGAAAGATTGGTGAAGAAATTTTATGTCGGTAGTGAAATGTTATGAGTTCAGTTTCATGATGAATGTGTTTTAAGTAAAAAGTGTTCTTCTTTCGGAAGTAGGTGCTCTTATTATATTTAATTTCCTTGGTCAAAAAACTTTTATTTGCCTTGCAATAGAGTTATCGCAATTGCGACTGATGAACTTCAATTCGTCCTTTAGGTGGGCCTAGCCGATAGATCCTTAATGCCTGGTGATGTAGTTCGAAGAATGATCAAGGGCAAAGATACGCAACGTGGATACTGCAGAAATATAAATGTACTTGCCAGTGTTCACATAGTGGGGTCGAAACAAGTGATAATAAACGTCAAAAGTGCAGATCTCACACCGTTGGAGGTGCGTTTCCTTGGGAGTATGTTTGTGAAAAATAATTCTTTGCAGGATCCAAATTCACCTTATTAACAGTTAATAGATATTTTCAACCGGAGAAGTGGAAATTTTAAAGTCATTAAGCATTTTTGTGTCTTTATTTTAGGAATTCTCAGCTGGCATAGCCGTTTGTCTTGATTCTTGGGTGGGTGGGATCAAGTCTGTCCATTCAAAGATATACCTTCAGTGGCCAGATGGGTCACGATGTGTTCTCGATGACCTTGATGCTTGCGGCCTAGAAGACGTAGAGGAAAAGAAGGAGAAGGTAGATGTGTGTATCTTTTTTGTGTTGAATAAGAAATGTTAGTAATAATGCTGTCCCTCCAATTTATGGATCTTTGTTTAAAGTATATTTTAGCCAACGGCATTGGAGCTTGCCTTTGCATTAAAACATCTCACCGGTATTGCATTGCTCCTCACCCCTTGAAATGAACTGCGGACGTCATCCCTGTCATAATACTCTATCTTAAAATCTTTGTTTATATTTCAAATATTTCAACTCCTTTGATATAATACAATGGAGTAATATTCTCAAGGAATTCATTATCAAATGATATAGGGTTTTAGTACAATTTTAATATATATTTAAAAGTTTTGTTTAGTTGTTTGTCATAAATGAGACAAAATGTATTTTTGTCACAAATTTTTCCCTGCTGAGCATTACTTGTATATTAGTATTTTTCTGTGTGTATTCATACAAAGGTTACCTTTTTAAATAAAATTTTAAACTAATATAAATTTGGTGGTCTGCTTGCATATGAGGTAAAATGTGTGAATATTTTGTTTTATACCATTCAGGATTATCGCAGTTTAATATATACCTCTTGAAGTGAAATTTGAATGACAACTCACTAGCTTTTATTGCATTATTATTAAATTTCCAAGTTATTAGGTAATTGTGATGTTATGAGAAACTCCTCTATAATATGGGTTTTTGCATCATCAGTGTACTACGTTTTTATGTCAGGTGACATTTGTGTCCAGTAGTCTATAAAATTTCTAAATCAACGTTTAATGGTTATTGGGCTGCTTCTGATAGTAAGTGTAATGGGTGCTATAGAGAATTGAGTGCAGTTTCCTAAATTGAAAAATAGCACAAACCAAGGTATGCTTTATTTTAGGAACTATGCACACACCTAATTTGTGTTCAACTTTCCATTTTTTTATCTTGTGGAATTTACCTCATTCTTTTGTTATTTTAAGTTTATTAATTATTTGATTTCGTAATAATAATCATGCAAGGAATACGATATGTGTTATTTATGAGTGATATCCAAAATCAGAAATAGGTTTTTCATCCTCACAAAAAAGTTAGCCATAAGGGCAGGTGGTGATTTTTTGATTTTTGAGTGGTGCCCTGCTGTTGATTTCTATAGGTTGTAAATTTTCTTTCTTGCTAGGGGCATGGGTTACCTATATACCATTGTTATTATATTTTTTCTCCCTAAAATATAAGTGGACCCAATTTCTATTAGTTAGCTAATGCAGCACCTGCAAGGAAGTGAGCATGGGGCAGGAAATGATCAGTCGAACTTGAGGGTGATTTTCCATTGAATTCATGGAAATTAAATATTTTGGATGAACATTATAGTTATCTGGGTAAGAATGGGAGTAATATGAAGCATGAAATTTCTTGCCCCTTATATTCTTCTAGCAGATTCACGATCAGATTGCCTGTGTGCCTCAATCACAGTAATCAACCCGAAAGTTGGTTTGATGTTTGTCTCAAGTAGTGTAATTGTAATTTTTATGCTTAGAATCATTCAAGATATTTAAAGGCGGTTTAGCCATCATCAGAAAATCCTCCCAGACTTACCTTAATGCTATAATTCTTCCCAACTATTAGTACTCTCATAGAATCATTCAGACAGTAATCATCTGCTGTTAATGCAACCTAACTAAATATATCATCAAATTAGGTGAAAAACAATTGTCTTTTCATTTGATAAGTTCCTTTGTGCAGTGAGTGTGGCTAATCAAATGAGAGGAAAAGAGGTGAAAAACAATTCCTTTCTAGCAGCAAATAGCTTCCTGGAGATTTAAGACGCGTAATACATTGGTGATGCATGAGTGATGATGTCCAAACTGTTGCTTTAGTACAATTTATTGCTATTATTTTTGCAAACATCACTTACAGGACTCTGAATTCCAGAATGGGGATTTTTACCCGGGACAAACTCTCTGTGGACCAATGAATTGTCTAGCAGAGGCGAAATGGGTCACTTGTACAAAAGAGATGAAAGCATTGAGGCAAAAGCTGAATAAAATTGTCCGTGTGGTTGTTGAGCAAGTAAAAGTTGATTCTGTTGGTGTTCATTGGCAATGTTGTGCCTACTCTAAAGATGGCGCTTGCTTGGAGAAAGAACAGCCTAAATTTCTTGTTCAAGGAGATGATCTGAAGAAGTGAGTTGTTGCAAAAAACAGTTGTAGTAAATGATAAATTAATATTTTAAAGAAACATTAATTGACTTTTGATGAATTTTGGAATTCCTATTGAATTTTAAGATAGTTAATTTTGGCATTTAAAGTCCACAACTCTTTTCCCCATCTCAGGTTGAAGCTTTTAAATGTTTTTGAGCCATGCACTCTACAAGTTGGTGACCGAAATTATTACACATTCCGAGAAGGTGATGTGATAATGATGAAAGACCAGTGGCGTAGAATGCAACGTGATTTTATGCTCTCTGTAGGAAATAGCCCCCTGAGGCCCAAGCCAAATTTAAGGCATCTTCAATCAGACAGGAAAGGTATGTATTCTCAAACCCAAGCTCCTTTATCTTGTTCAATATTCTTATTTCATGTGCACAATGTGAAGGCAATAGCAATTTAAATAATTTTTGACCATTTTAATATCACTTCAAACGTGTTACCCCGTGACTTATGAGAAGAATGCAAACTAAAATTTAAAAACTTATGCAAATGCAGAATAATTCATATGAAATGTTTTTGTGTAATATCCCACCTGAAAATTCCAAAGAAATATTTTATTCAACTGCATTCTAAGCAATAGCTGATAAGATGCAATGGTAGGTGACATTTTTCACCTTCTCAAATACTGTAGTGAAAAATGCAGTAATCGCTGCCTATGCCCAAAATGATGAAGAAATTGATGTAGTTTGGAACTTCCTCACCTCAGTATGCCAGCACCTATGGAATTATGTTGGAATTATCTTTGGAACCTTGAACCCACTTCACTAAACTCTCATCTTCCACCTCTTAGAGGAAGCCCTGGCATTTGTCATGATGGTCATGTGTGACCGTTGGTAGTGAGATCATGTTGCGTTGTCCTCAAGAACACAGCTGAAAGAGTGGGAAATGGTGAAGTAGGGTGGGACAACAAGAATCTAAAACAGGTCGAAGGGACGTGAGCTCAAGATTGGGCCAGTCCTATTTGCATTATAGTATACCTTAGTGCTCAGAGGACTATTTAATATACTTATTTAATTTACAACGTATTGTTTATCCTCATGTTTAAATTATTTCTGCCTGGCAAAATAAAAAGGTGTATTTCAAAACTAATTCGTTTGTAGAGTTAGTTCCACCTTGAAAGATAAACATTCTTTTTCATTTCTGGGTGTTGGGCACACTTTGAGTCAATCAAAGCTGGGCTTATTGAGGTGGAATAGGAAGTCCATGGTCCTAAGCTAACATGATCAGGGGTGGAGATATGAATCATCTGACAAATAGAAGTGAGGACATTGAATGCTGTTTATCTTCTCTATTATGCATACATGTTTCCCATGCTCTTTTCGAACCCCTGGTATAACTTGAGTGATGGGTTTGAATGAATGTGTTGGTCTATAAACCAAGCTGGGAGATCTAATTGAAGAGGCACTTGGGACAAATTTCCATTGATAATCAAGTTATTACAGATGTTTTTTAAGATTTATCTCTCCTCGATTGTACAGTAGGTTCTTGTCTCAAAGTCTCTAGTTTGACTGTTAGTGGATGAATTTTTTATTATTCGCTCCTTTTCCTTGTTGCAATATGGCTTATAAAATAAAACCATTTGGTCTTTTGGATAAACTGCACCAAAATAGAAATTGGTAACACTGTTGAGTGGCAAGATTGGTGGTAGCTGAAATCGACCATATGGGGGAGCAATATGTTAGGTGTGGAAGGACAGTATTGGAAAAAGTATAAGTGCTCGTTCATCAGTTTTTCCTGTGAAGCAGAAGAGGAGGCCTAAGAGAGACATGATTGAGATTGATTTTTAACTATTTGGACATGTCCATTAAATTTAAGTTTAGTTTCTGTTAAAACTTACAAGATTGTTTACTGATGACACATGATTGCGAGGGATAGAATTGTATAGTTGGGGTTATTTTTTTAACGAAATAGACATAGCACTGTGTTTACTTGGATTTAATTTGTTTCATTACATTGCAATATTCAGAAATTTTGTTTAAACCATCCTGGAGATTGTGACAGTTATGAAAATTATGATTTTGCTAAATATTTTAGTCGTCGGTAGGGTATGGTCTTGGTGGGGAGAGTCAAAATCAACAAAGAGATTAAAGATATATGTATAGCCTAGCTATAGCCTGAACATTTTTTGCTAATGAAGTGACAGAGTGGTGCTGAAAGACTGCAAGGTTTTTGAGGCACGAACGACCTGGAAGAAACCATGTTAATTACTGGACAGAAACGGAGATGTAAAATAATAAAGATAATTTAGATTAATCCTCTCAACAATAGTAGAAAGAATGGGAAGGAAGGTGATAGGATGGTCGTTTGAGACATCATTTTGCAGACCAGATTTATGAATTGGTATAATGTTTGCGATTTTCCACTGGGAAGGAAAAATTCCAAGGGAATTCAGCAGCAATTCAATAGTAGACCTAAAGGTAGGGCAACGGAAGATGCACAGATGAATATGGATGGGGTATGGATATACTAAGGCCATCAGGGCTTGTCGAAGGGTGGATGGGGATTTTGGTAAGGTATTCAAAAACCTCCCGGGGATTAGTCTGTATTATTCCGAAATTAACTGTGTAGTTTGTTTGATTCTCAGTAAATTCATCGATGTGATGATTCCCAAGCTGCATTCAAATAAAACTTATCTTTCTAATCTTTGTATGTTACAGTATATTTAATATATGGAATGTGACAGCATCAAAATGGTCTCAATGATATTCATAGATAATTAATATTATTCAATTGCCAAATTCAGCTACAGCATTCATGCCAAATTCAGCAAGAGGCTTTTGGATACTGATTAGTGCAAATTGCAAATATTTAATAATGAGGTTTCTAATTTTACATTTGAAGATTTTTAGTAACCGTGAAAGAATAAGCACCATCCCTTCCATAGGCTAGAATAATAAGTGAAGCCTAAGTTATGTTAAAAAATAAAATTATGAAAGTTCTATTTGTCTAATATATATCCCTAAGAATTTATAAAATAGCGGTGGAAGGTTTTTATAAATGTCATTTTTACTTTAAAAACACTTGTGTCATGCTAGTTATGAACAATCAAATAAATTTAATCATTAATTTAAATCACCACTAAAGTTTGACATCTGGCTAGCTAATTACTGTTAGGATTTCATGATTGCATATTTGGAAAAGGAAAAGAAAGAATGTAATTTATTATTAATGGTAGGACTGACTCTTTGTTTGAATTAGTTTTTGAGGTGTTGGTCTTTATTTGGCTATGTGGAAAGACGTCAACTGTCAAACAAACATTATGCTGTGATCGATATAAGTATATTCAATGGTCGTGTATGTATGCTGATGCATAAAATATAATGGTATACAAATATGTAAATATGACTGGCTTAATCTCAGGCTTTCTTCCCTTCGGCCTGTTTTGAATTCTTGATGTCTCCTACTTCACCATTCTGCACTTTTCTGATGGTTTCTTGACAATTACCAGCTGATCCCACTACCATGGTCTTACTTGACCATCATGAGAAATTCTCTGGTTTCAACGTGGAGTGTGGAGGATTAGAGTTTAGTCATGTGGTGCCACAGCACCAAAGATAATTTCCTCAACAGTAGCATACCAGGGAGAGGAAGTTCCGAACTACGTCAATTTAAGTAGTGTTTTTGGTTGTAGGCTGTGAGCACTTTGTATGTATCTTTACTCCATGCTAATACTTGATTGATTTTAGGTACCAATTCCTATGTTATGGAATAAAAAGAACTTTGTAATAATCCACACACATTTTTGATCCAAAATACGGTGAATGCCCAAACATTTTTGAAATGTTAAAACCGTGGTTGGGAACAATAAAATGCGTAGAATATAACAAAGTTCTTTTTGTATTGTAATGTAATTTTTCCATGAAATTAGAGGTGTAGGCTTTGCAAAAAGCATTTCTTGTTTGCTGTTCCAATAAATTCTGGTGTGAACGTGAAAACTAGGCATCCTTAGAGTGAACAATCGTGTAGTTCTATTTATTTGCTTTTGACATCAATAAATCGTGACCTGGGTTTAGATTTTAAAATATTATCAGAGTTATTGCTATGGATTATATATTTGCATGGTGGGGTGGGCATTTCAGCAATGTTGT
Organism: Calopteryx splendens; assembly: GCA_002093875.1. Taxonomy (NCBI): domain Eukaryota; kingdom Metazoa; phylum Arthropoda; class Insecta; order Odonata; family Calopterygidae; genus Calopteryx; species Calopteryx splendens. The sequence goes on from LYUA01000123.1 coordinate 47,053, forward strand.
CACGTTAATAACATTATTGATGAAGGCACTAGGAAACCACTTCCAATATTTCCTCCACAAACTCATGATGAACATAATGGTGTTATCAGTTTTGGTATTCTTTTCACTTTGGTTTGATGATTCTGAGTACTCCTTATGCCTCAAGCAAAATGAAACTCTTGTCTTCTTGAAATAAATCATGGTTGGGTTTTTTGTTTTTTCTGGTATTGTTTTTACCCATTATTGTATTATGATGTCATCATGCTAAATTTTTTTGATATTTTACTGATTAAAAAAAGGTTTTTGTCAGTAATTTAAAGTTAATTTTTTCTTTTAACCCTTATCATTTTAGGTCCACAGCTGTGGCCTGCTGACTCAAATGAAGTTTCTAATGCTGAATCAAATGGCACTGCCTCTGTATCTCGTAATGCAATACCTCCTATTCCCCTTCAAAACAACCACACAACTCCAGTGTCTAATAGTCCAGTTCCTCTAGTGGTTGTTGATGGTGGTGTTGGAGCTGATGGCAATAACAGTGATCAATATGAAGATAATGACTCCGATGAAACTGCCAGCCAATCAGATACTGCGTCTGCTAGTAGTGGATGCAGTACAGCCTCTTTTGGTAATGCTACTCTTAGTTTGTAGGTTATATAAATATACAATGTGTTCCTAATTGGTATTACTCTTGATTAGGTATAAACCATGCATATAGCATTGTTCAACTCGGGTAGAGTACATGTTAAAGTACCTAACTGGGCATGAAATTTTAAGTGATAGTATTGGAGTTTAAGAAAATAAGCATGAAGATAAACATAGAAACTGGGGAATGGTACAAAAATAATTTTTTACTGTACAATCAAGGTAATCAGCCAAACTCTCCTCAAACTCAATCAAGATTTAAGGTCTGGTCTCTAAACAATCTGTAATGTAACGATATTTTCAGTCATTGTTAAGTGAATTTTAATCCTTACCCATGTTTACTAACTGTTTGCTTAATTTTTATTCATGTTCTCACAGCTTTTACCATGAGTCACAATGTGTTACAAAGCTGAAAGTGTAACTATGGTATCTGCCATATAAGCCGATGTTTTTTGCCATATTTTATGATGAAATAATCATCATTCTGCTTATATGCAAGCCTCAAAATAGTTCTTTTATTTTTTAGGGTTATGTAAGATATTATGGAGAATAGCCACTTGTATAATACTTTATGGTAATTAAAAGGTGTGCATCTTAATTGCAATGGAATCACTGTCGTTAAAAAACTGTCCACATCATAGGACGTATGGAAAATAATAACGAATTTGGAATTTTAGTATTGCTGATGCAACAGTTGCTTATAAAGTTGCTGGAAAGCCATATAAACATTGTCATCTTTGACCTTTTGACTATTTATGAACACTCATTGTAGGATTGGGAAGGTCCAGGTGATAATGAGTATTTCTTGGCTGCACAAATTTTCGGCTTGAGTGTAACTAACACTTAGAAAGTGATATTATAATTTCAAAGTAATAAAGAGAATCTTTCAGAACATATATGTATTCTATCTAGTATCTTAGCAAAAATGTATTGACTTTGATTTAGGAACAATATTTTGAACTGGGGCATTA
>LYUA01000123.1:380844-390900 GCA_002093875.1 Calopteryx splendens
TTGTCAATAATTATACTGTGAAAATTGTATCAAGGTGCTGTTTACTATTTCCTGGGCTCCTTTGGGGTGAGGCGCTAGCAAATTTAAAAAGTTTAAATGCTGTCAGAGTTTAACATTTCTTGAGCATTGGTTGCTCTATAAAAATGGAAGAAGTGCAACGATGAATTGGTCCGGGATCGTTGCAAGTGTATTACCAGAAAATTATTCGTGCAACTAAAAATTTGTTTTCTCTGAAATAATTTGTGCTAAATTAATATACGCTATAGATTGGAAAACTCAGACTTTGCAAAATATTTGTGGTTGTTTTGATAAATTTCAGTATTGGATCTTAAATGGCTTTGACCAGTTAAACTCTTGAGAGCCTTTTTTTAATCAGCCGAACAATTTCCAGAGAACTAAGTTTAAAAAAAAATAATAGTCATATTTTAAAGTCAAAATAAAATCCAATGGGCCTTTCCCTCCTCTCTTAATTTTTAGGCGTAAATCAAAGGCAACTACGTAATGCAGTTGCCTCACTGGTTTTCATTGAACGGGCACATTCTTTAAGGGCTCGGAGAGCGAGCGCTGTGTAAATCGGGTATTAACCGAGAGAGAATGAAGATATGCTAAGCCTACAATCGGTTTCATTCTTTCAAACCGAAATAATGGTGAAATGTTTGATTGTCCCTCTCGTAAAATCCACCCATTTCATACCGGTGGATTTAATGATCGGGCATTGTGTTTGCATGGACGGGCTGCGTGCTACATACCTCACTTATACGGCCACAGCCCTCTTTTGTCGGCGTTTTCACTCCTTCCTGCCTCCGGCGTTGGGCTTGCACGATCCGAGGATCCGTTCCGTCGAGATTTAACCTATTCTCCTAATCTTCAATTTCTAATACTTTCTCTTCTCTTGCCGGGAGGTGTTTTTGGCGGTGGAACTTAGAGGAAAATATTTTATTCCTTTTTTAAGATCGTTTAAAGCTTGGAAATTGGGACGTGGCTTCTACTCTGGGCGCACCGTGAGGTAAATTGAGCGTAGAGTTTGGAAATGCAGGCATCCCGTAAACAACCCAAATTCTTTCTCCATTTATCTTCGTGGCATTGAATTTTGATTCGTGTTATTCTAAGTTGAGATGTGAGTAATCTTCGTAATTGCGTTGGTTCATTGACTAGAAGGAAAATGGTTGTATTTTGTATCCGTTCAATATTCGCTATTTTGCAAGCATTCAAAAATATTAATCTATATGAAAAATTCAGATTCTAATTTTATTGATACCTCGTAATATATTATATTCCGTACGAAAAAGCATGTAAAGGAATCGATGGAGCTCACTAAAGTATTAGGGAGATTAATTTGTAACTTTTAAGTATAAAAATATATAGGAGTAAATTAAATTTTACGACTGAGACTAAAAAACAAGCTAAGTAATTTGGCACATGCAGCGTCATTTGAGACTGCGTCTTCTCTCCCCTCCAAATTTGTTTTGATCTCGTTCTTTTTAATCTTTTTTATGGTGTTTTTAGTACATAGATGAAGGGGCAGCAGCCCCTTTATTTGATTGACCAGACCACATTGGTCGGCACATCAAAATTCATTTCACTGGCGTTGTAAAAGTTGCTTCAATGCTTGTAGTGTGTCTATAATGGTGGCATAAGTAAAGTACACATTTTAAGGTCAGAGTATTGGCTCTACTTTTTCACGTTCATTGGTTTTTTAACAAAAATGATGCGATACCTATAGAGTGAGATATTCCGGAGATAAACAGTAACTCATTCTGAAATCTGGGATGAAAAGAGAATGGATTGAGCCAATTTAGAGAAAATAAAAACAACAAAAATCAATGCTGTAAGGAATATTCAGAGCCCATATCACACGGCATTTGATCCTGTACAAGAATGACAGTACTTGATACCGCGGACGAATCCTAGTATGATTTTAACTGTCCTTGAAGCATTCACACCATTATTGTGCATACAAGGAAGCAGTATCGCATTTTTCGTCTTGTAACATAATCTTAAATAAGGACATCTTTGGCAGAAGGTGACTAAAATGTTGCAGAAAAAGAAGGAATAATTAGAGAGTTATGAATTCCACCATGGTACAATGTTGTTATCCCTATAGAAGGGCTGAGTCTCATAGAGGGTCTAAGCAAGTATACTGGCGATCATGCGTGGCTACAAGCATGCTGGCTTTGTATCGCACGATACTGGGGAGTTACTATGGTAGTTGGTATGCTGGGATCTAATATCGTGTGGTAGGGGCTTAAGACGATACCTACTGTTAGGAAATTCATATGGAATAGGAAGAGAATGGAAAGAAATAGCTGTAGAAAATTTTCATTGGGTAAAGTCGAACAAATGAATAATATTGTATGATGAAAACAAGAAATGGATCGCTATATTTAGATCTGAATTTGATGATGCAATGAAGGAAATAGGGAGGGGACCCCAGGGTTTGATGATGTCCTCTAAAAGTTAGCTAACAAAATACTTGCTGTTGATGTTCGGGGCATTTTCATGTCGATACTAATGGAATTTTATTTACATTTGTCACTTGTGCCCTACTCCAAGTCCGGCAAATGCCATAGACGAGTGGTCCTCAAAGGAGGCGGTACCCGGGGGACGATTTAGAAATACGAGGGGGCGTTTTGGCTCAATGCCGTGATTAAAAGGGGGGGCGGCTACTGAGACCAAAGTGGCCCCAGGGTCGAATGCAGGGGACAGCAGGTGGTGTCCCTTCCCTCTGTTCCCCCTGTGAAACTTTTTCCATCGAATAGAACGCTTAATGTGGTGTGAAATGTGTTGGCATTCTTTCTTCGAGGGAGCTACGCAAGCAAGCCACACTGAGCGCCGAGTGAGCTAGGACTCATGTACTTATTTCTGTTGTTTACCATTATAGTGCGGCGCGCAACGAAAAAGAGGCTCGCGCCACTATGAGGTTGTTTCTTATTCCTCGATTTGGTACTATCCTTGTTCAATGTAAATAACCTGTGGTAACATGGCATCAATGATTCTTGTTCTCTCGATTTGATGACAGTGTGAATACAGAGCCAAAAACTTGGTGTGCCTTTGCAGCAAGGCTCATTGTATGGTAGTTCTCATGAATGATGTGTAGTGCATTCACTATTAAATCCTCTCGTGCTGGAGGTAGTTGATCACTGTCTCTTCTGTTGGCCGACTGATCATGTATTTATTTTTATGTGGATCCAAACGATGAATTTTCTAGTTCAGTTGAAGAGATTTTAGGTGTTCATTTAAATCCAGGAGCGCAAAATATCGTTATCGCTAGAACGGTCGAAACTTTCGTATTGATTGATTTTTTCAGTGGTTAAGAATTTTCAGAATTATTCATATTTAAATTCTAATTAAGATGTGTTCCTTGAGGACTTAACATGTGTCGATAAGGCCAGAGGAGTATTCCAAGCACAACGTCCTTTCAATTGGGAAGCATTCAAGACATAATCTATTCCTTTAGTTCCATTTCGGGGTAATAAAGGGGGCGTTGCACTGTGTTTCATGGGGTTGAGAACCATGAGAACCTTATACGAAGTGAATGAAGTAACTTCTGTGGATCAGAAGGTCCTCGGCAGTCTCATCTGCGCCTCAATACTCCTACCAAGTTTCCTTTCTTCCACCCCCCCGCTATCTATTGCCAAATATCTCGTGGAAGGTTAACTTTGGCCAACTCTGCGGATATTCCCGTCCTCCCATCACCCCGCGAATCCATCCCTTCCCGCGCGAAGATCCTGCTGAACATAACATCCTCCTTCTCCCGCTTTTGCAATAAGGAGTGACTCCCCCACCCCCTCCCCCTCTTCTTTCCTTTATCTTCCTCGCGGAACGCAGTCGGCGCACGTGCTGCCGGCGCGACCCAGTTTGTTGTCCTCGGGTCCCTCTAGCCATCGATCGCAAACCCGCACGAGGCGTGTGTTTGGATGGATGCGGTTGCGACTGGACGCGTTGTTTGTGCATCTGGAATCCCTCTCGCGACGGGTTTTACCGACTTCCGAGGAGAGCGCATCGGGAAATTAATGTCATCGGGCCGGTTGGCTCTTCCTCTTATGTGAGCCTCCTTCGCCGCTCCTTTTCTCTCTCCCTCCCCCCGCTTCCGTCTCCTCCCCCCACCGACGTCTCTTGGCCTTCCTGTCCATACCGTGGTGACCCAATGATGCGCTCGCCGTCTTGCCTCAAGAGCTCCAGGTCCGGGTGCGCCGTATTATAAATGAGTTCTAACGTTGCTGGCCAAGTGGTGTCCCCCGGCCTGGCGTCACTCCGCGACTCTTCAAGGGGGGCACTGTTTTTCTGGGGCTGCTTCCCGCGTTGAGGGAATGTTTAGAGCGTAATGGGGTTGCATGATCTTTTGTCTGATGATTTGTGATTGAGGGCAAAACGGTATCGCGAGTGCATTCACGTATTTTGTGCTTATTGTACTTTGTTCTCGAAAAACTTTTCTTTGGGATAGATGAATAGGGGAAATGGTTGTGCTCTCTGAAAGTAAAATTATTTGAAAAGGGCTGTTTTGATTTCCACTTGGACTTTATTAGGCACCGTTTTGGATTGGTAATTGACGTCACATCTAGTTTGCAAATCCATAATTAAAAAAATAAGCTACTCTTCTGCTTTCCTTGGAAAGAGTAAACTCTTGGTAATAGAATTTATTCCAACTATTTATTTCATATGAATCGTGCGTTATGGAACTTCACACAGTTTTGTTCACTTCCGCTTGAGTTGCAATCTTTTCCAGTAAAGAACAATAGCAGAACCAGCTAGCCTGGTGTGCGGCCGTCTTGCCCTCTATCATGAAGGTTGCGAGTCCGCCTTGACCATTTATGTTGCGTCGAAAGTTTTTGAGTTTTTCTTTTCACTAACGACGCGGAACAGCCTAGATCGATGGAAATCCTAAAATGTTCTGATCTTTATATGTTTAACAAATCACCTTAGTTCAATGGTCTTTAGGTGCTTATATTATTGTTCGTTGGCCATTATATAAGTTCCAGGGTTAACAGTTGTCAATTAATATGTCTTTTTGTTAATAATTATCATTGATAAATCTTCACTTTTAGTGGCTAATGTCTTTAACATAGGCAGTCATGCTTCTTCATGTATCCGTGTAGGAGAAATAAAATCCAAGTTCTAATCTAATCGTATTTTTAGGTGAAAGAAAAGTTGGTCCTTTTTGTAAGTGTGAGACTCGTGAAATAACTAGAATTTGAGATGACGCAAGAGAGAGGCTGCCAGTTGCACGCATCTGATCTTAATCAGATACGTACTTGTTGGATGGTTGGAAATGTATGAAAATGTACCTATTTATAACACCTAACATTATTATCATCTTACGGGATATTTCGAAATGTTTTGAAGTCGACAACCTTCTCAAGTCATTCCTTTTGTTTCGAACTTGGGAATTCGAACTTGTGCAATCTCGTCGGAACCCTTAAGGTGTTCCGTTCGGTGCGTCCTCACTACCGTTGCTTCACAATCAACGAGTTGACTTACATCGTCCCTTTAAATAAAGAGGCTGTGCCTCCGGTTGAATAATAAAGAATAAACATTGGCTGAAGCCTTGTAACTGTTCCTTTGGGCGAATCGTGGTGGAGGCTAATGAAACGAGCACACGCATGTTTATGCTCGCATGGCCTATGAGGTCGTGTTTAGAAATCTTTTCAGGATGCTCAAGAGAGGTAGTGAAATTTTTAACGAGTGTCACTTCCTACCTTCTTTTCAAGTACTTTAAAACTTTGCAGGGCAGGATTTTACAGTTTATCTTTCTGTAGTGCATTTATGACTATTTTTCTTGCTTCAGCATTACCCTCTGGCACGTGCCTTGTTCAATTAGTTATTGAAACTGCTAACTGTATATATATTTTTAAATTTTTCTGAATTCCGTGCTTTGCAAATAGTGATAGACATGCATATTTCATCTCTTTAAACTACACGGTCGAAAATGTAATTACTTTTTATTATTACTAATTATTATTTTAATTTACACAAATCGCTGGCCGAAAATATATTAGCTTTTGCCCTTGGTTCTAGATTTTTTTATTCCAAGGTCAGTTTCACAGCATCATAAAACATAATACTTATTCGATTATTCTTATTTTGTTGACCTATTATTGAGCTTCCGTAAATATTGAAGCTCCTTGAGATCATAATTTGATGAAAATCCCGAATTCAACCGTCTACACGCCCCGCGCGGCAAAAAGCTGATCTATCTAATTAATTTAATGTCGGACTTTGCGCTTAGCGCTTTTTCAAATTCTAAACAACATGATATGTATTATAGCAAATACTATACGAAGACTAATATATACATGTATATATATATTGTTATTAAGAAAGGGAAAGTAAAACTGTGATAATGGTCATTGAGTCTGGTATATAAAGAGTTACAATATTTATATTTATTTCCAGGAAACTTACATTTTTTCCAATTAAATTTTCGTTCCATAGGTTTCTTGATTACCGTGCTAAATATAATTGATGCTACCATTTGTTCATCAGTTATCTATAACTAATTCCCAGTATGGCCTATTTGTGTCAAACTTTTAAAATTTTGTCCACTGTAAGCGTAAAGGTAATTTAGCCCTGTATTAAATTATAGTAACGTGTTTGAAATTTGCATCAAATATGGGCTATAATTTAGATTACACGTGCATATTTTTAAATTATAAAATCAGTCAATTTTTCCAATTTGCATCTTTTTTTTTGGGAATACAGCTTCGTGTAATTTAGTTCCTTAAATGTATACGAGGAATTTGGAGAATGGTTAGTTTGCATAGTCGATAAAATGCTCGTATCGAGTGTACGCGTTCAGATAATGGACAATTTCTGACGTAAAATACCCTTACTCTAATATACTAAATAAGGAGACAATGCATGTTTAAATTTCTTCAAATTTATTCTGGGTCCCTGATTAATACGTCACCTGTTGAATTTCCCTCCCTCAATCCAGGAGTCGTGGAATATTTAGTTTATATCGGTGGAGGTCCCGACATCGTCTCCTACCGCCATTGGAGAAAATACCGCGCCGTTGAAAACGCGGAGGGGGAGTTAAGTATATATTAAGAAATGAATGGTATCCACGGATTTATCGCCCGAGACTCTCCTATATGTTGACATCATCTCCCGCCCGGGATGCTGCGGATCCGCAAGGTGGATGCAGCTCGTACTTGAAAGAGTCGTGCGTCACCCCTTCCCACTTGGCTCAGAGAAGTGATTTCCCTACCAATAGCCTTGTATTTCGGAATAAATGATTGCTTCATTGTCTCGCGCTTCGTGTCTTCAGCGTCACATTCGCGTGATACCCTCTGAACCTTCACCGTTTCTCACCAATTGTTCTCTTCCCCCACCTAATTCCCTTACTGTTGACTAAAAAACCTCTTTTAAGAAACCATCTTCTTTAGTCATCAAATAGCGAAGATGCAGTTATTATGCCGTATTCAACCCGTGATATTTCCTTCCCATGATCATTTATCTCGAGTGATAATTCTTAATATTTATGAATAACCTTCGTGTCCCCCAAAAAAAGCGTCTTTGATATTTTTTCTTTTCCTTTTTTGTGGACGTCCTTTCCGAACGTTACCCGTTCTTTTCGTTGCGCTTTCGTTCTTCGAATTTCCTTCTATTTCAAAGCTGAGTCCGCGAGGTCATTCGAAAAATATTTTGTGGCCAAAGTGTGAATGAGTTCTCTGATACCCTTGCCTCTTGCCTTCACTGCCTGTAAATAATATATTCGTACTCTGATGTAAAACACATTTGGATTATATCTAGACAATCGTATTTACTAATACTCTCATAAATATTAACGAATTTAAACTCATCAATCTTCTAAAGCGTTACTGAGCCACGTTTTGCAAAACAAATTATTGTCCTGTCGTACTCTTTTCAGACATTATTTTGTCGTCATCTTGTCAAATATTTTTGCACATTTTCTCAATCTTAATTATCGAGGAATTCCTGTGTCCTGCTACTGAAGATTCACATCATCAAGACTGTACTTGAAACTAATCTTAGAAGTAAACTTGATACTGAGCTTATTATTATAATACGTCTCTAAAGATATCCCTGAGGTTATTAATCCCGGCTACTATTTCATTCCCTTATATTATTTTCTTCTTCCTATAGTCAAATTTATTTTGGTCTACCAAGACCAGTGTGAGTTAAAAAGTCTACCCATCTGATAGATTCTATGGTCACTAAATTCAGTTAGAATTGAAGCTGCTTCTCTCTCACTGAAAATTTTGTGGGTGAGGTAAATATTAAATGTATTCTCGGAAGTAAACGGTTTTCCTTCTAAAATGAAAGGAATCTCTTAACTCTCTGACCGTTATGACGTCTAAGCTAACGGCAGCCGGATAGTAAAGCAGTGTAAATCCAGCGTATGGCCGGTTGTTTGTGTGTAAAACTACATATGTGTGATTTACGCGTAATGATCCTTTCCCAGTGTTACCGAACTACGCCTGTTGCTTACTTATAATCAATGTGTTTTACGGTATTTCGGGAGTAGTTATGGCGATGGATGTAATTGATAAGGGGGTGCAGGTAGTAAGCATGTTGCCGCCTGTAGCATGCATAAAAAATTATGAGGCTTCCCTGCTGAGGATCCATCACCGTATCATTTCACCGTATCATTCATTGCGCGTCATACGGGCGCTGCTCGTCGTCATCATACCTTCGGTCATGCTTTTTTCATTCCCCTCAGCGATCTTTCGTTAAGCAATTCTGCGTCATCACGGAACCCATCCCTTTTTGGGCACACCTCACCGTTATGGAATGCCCTCCGCCCAAGGTCTCTCTCTCTCTCTCTGTCTTCCCTACCTCCCGCCATGTTTATAGCTTCCTCCCCTGGATGTTTTCCATCGCACGCTCATGTGGTTGCCCATGTTTTTTCTTCGGAAATGTTTTGTTCTTTCCATCCGATAAAGTTTTATTGCAATGGTTTACAAAATACTCGAGTTACTTAGTTCTACCCTCTCTCCTTGAAGTCATGCATGTGTTTTGTCCCCCTACGTCCTCGAAGTAATGGGCCAGAGAAATGCACGCATATCCGTGCGCATTGGACAAAATACATTCCTTCAAGCTTAACTTGGTTGATGAATTGCGTTTATAGTCAGTGGTTGACCAGTCAGAATTTAAAAACTTGTTATTGGTATTAATGCAAATGTGTTAATATATAATATTGTAACACTAGTCTAATAATTGTGCCTGATTGTTTTTGAAGAAATTAATATTTATAGAGTTATGTATTGGTAGCGAGAAAATTAACACGTAGGAAAATGGAATTCAACTAGAAATTAACGGGAGTAGTTCAAGTATACATTTATTTTTATGACAGCAAAGCATATAATGTCTTTGCATATTTTTGTGCTGTCGGCTTTGGCAGAATTCGCTTATAGGCCCAATCCAAAATATGGTGAATGAAATCTCTTCAGACATTTAAAGGTTCATTCGAGGTAAACATCATGACAGAGGTGAAGACGTGAAGAGCTCAATGCGTGGATTGAAAGGTAGCAAGACGTTGGGGGGCTTCGCGATTGGAATAAAACTGATGACAGGTCTAGAGTTGGCTAGCGAAAACGTTTTCTCTAATTACTAGGAAAAAATATCACTCTTGGAGCATGGTCGAATAAATTATATAAGTAAATGGTTCTAGTTCTGCCTTCGTAGAAGCTGCGATCGCTTTCTCTTGATTGTAGAAATGGCTAGAATGCCTTGAAAGGTTCATAAAAAATGTCCTGCGACTAAAAGCATTTTATTTCTTTATTGGTAAGTTTTAACGATAAAGTATATATGCCCTCTGCGACCTATAGAACTATTCGAATAGCTCTTATTGTAAATTGCATTTAAAGGATTAAAAGCAGCACATTTTTCCTATTTTATAATTTCTTACGCCAAATCAAATAGTTGTCATATTCTGTCACCTACTTTACCTTAGATTTTAGTAGATTACATTAATATTTTTTTATGATTATCCCATGTAACTGTTATTTACATCCATTAAAATTAAGGCCCTACATTCTTCGGCAGTGACATTTTTATCGGCCTATCCCTTCCTCTTGCTCGTTCTTCCCTCTG